>JBBJLR010030086.1:0-12658 GCA_037577145.1 Brachypetersius gabonensis
GCTCCCCAGTGGTGGAATGAACTCCCTCTTCTGGTCCGATCGGCAGAGTCCTTCACGGTCTTCAAGTGTCGCCTGAAAACCCACCTTTTCAAGGAGCACTTCAGTGACTAACTACGTCCCTTTCCTACTGATTCCTACTGCTACGCCCCTCTACTGCTTCCCAAGGGCCTATCCTTTCAGGAGATGCTGGCACTGTAGGAGATGATGCCGCTACCTGCCCTGCTGTGGGGGAGACCATCATCCAAAGACTGCCTTCTGATTCATTGTCCGAGCAGTGTCTCGCACTTGCTGGACTGCTTACAGGGGACACCGGACATAGGCACTGACTTTGAGAGGACGACGCTCATGACGCACCTCTGACAGTCTCACGAGGTGCAATCGTGTATACTGCTCCTCCCGGTTCGGGGCTCACACCACCTGTTAAACCTCAGAGCACCAAATGTCTCTAATCTCCTTCTATAGGAACGGTCCTGTACAAGCTGGCCAGGTGGCAACACATCTGGCTCTTTCCGCTCTCCTTCCGCTGGGCCGCAGCCCTCTCCATGCGGTCCCGTGCACTCTCCACTGCCACTGGAAGTCCCGCACCCAGCTGCAGACATTGCCAGCTGCCAGTTCCTCTACACGACCTAATAAAAAGTCAGCCTGAAGATCAGGCTCTTGACCGAACATCAGCAGGAATGGAGACTGAACACGACTTGAGGGATATATTCCAGCCACCTCTGTTTCTGTTCAACAGACAAGGTCCGACCTTGGTCCGAGTGCAATCAAGCTGGAACTCTATACTTGTAGAACCATTCCTGAACCACGATCTCCACCACCGTGGATGCCCGCTGGTCCCAAGCAGGAATGACCTGCATAAACTTAGAGAAAACAGTCATTACTAAAACCTGATCTCTTGCTGATTCCAACAGTGAAAAATTGAGTGCCAAAATTTCGTTTGGCCGGGATGCCAACAGATGTCCCATTGGCGCTCGAACCTGCAGTTGTGTGTTTTTAGCCATGCTGCACCTGCTACATTTCTGGCATCAGTCCTTAATTGCCCTTCCCATCCTGGGCCAATAGCACCACTGTTTAATCAGCTCAGGTGTCCTTTCCACTCCTTGATGTCCATGCTAAGGATGCAACTGTTGAAATACTTCTTGTAAGCATTCAGGCAACACTATCTACCACACACCGCTGGTAAGCCCCATATAACAGTCCTCTTCTCAACGCCAGGCGCTCCCACTGGCGCAACAACCCTAAGGCTGAAGGAGGAAGGCTCTGTTCCTCGAGCCTACTGGGGAAGCGTTCTTGCAAGACAAAAGGGAGAACAGGATCTAGCAGGATCAGCACTCTGCAAAGCCAACAGATCCTCTGTGGAACATTCTGGGACAGCAGAAATGGCAAACTGAACCGTTTTACTTGCCTTTACAGCCTTCTGGACCGTGCTTGGCACCACAGTCCCTGGATGGGTTCCACTTCAGCCTGCGACAGGTGTTGTCTGGACAGTGCATCTGCATTCTTATTGCTTCGACCCAGTCGATACCTCACCGTGTAGTCGAACACTGCCAATTCAGCTACCCACTGATGCTCCGTAACTCCGAGCTTGGCTGTGTTCAAATAACTCATGGGATTATTTGGCCCATAAGGTACTCCCTGAACTTCTGTGTCATAGCCCATTTTACAGCCAGAAACTCCAGTTTCATCGAGCTATAGTTCCTTTCTGCTGGGTAAAGACTCTGACTTGCATAGGCCACAGGTCTCACTCTGCCCTCTTGTTCCTGGTACAGAACCGCACCAAGACCTTTGTGGCTAGCATCCACCTTTAAGATAACAGGAAGACAGGAAAATTAGCATATGCCAATACTTGTGAGGACACAAGCCTTGCCTTGAGATCCTGGAAACTGGCTCTGAGGGGTCCAAGCCTCCTTCAGGGACACCTTTGCTTTCCTGCAAGATCAGCTATCAGCTTATGAAGGGGGTGGCCACTTTAGAAAACCCTTCAACGAACCGCCTGTAGTAACTTGCAAAACCAAGGAATGACTGAAGTTCCGACACTTTACCTGGTCTGGGCCAGTCAGTCACTGCAGCCACCTTCTTAGGGTCCGTAGCCACACCGGCCATGGATACAACATGACCCAGGTACTGTACTTGGGGTCTGAAAAATTGACACTTCCAAGCTTCACTTTCAGTCCTTCTTGCTGAAGTCGGTCCAAGACCAGGTCCAAACGGTTGAGGTGCTCCTCTACTGAAGAGAAAACACAACATTGTCCAAATACAACAACAATGAATGGCAATGATGGTCTATTTCCTTAAGCCGCTGAAAAGTACTGGGGCATTACAAAGGCCGAATGGCATCGTCTGGAATTCGAATAGGCCAAAGGGAGTACAGAAATCAGTCTTCCTCTTGTCTTGCTCTGTCACTGCCACTTGGTGGTAGCCACTGGATAAATCAATGGTAAATCAACAAGGCTCTGGAGAGTGCATCTAAGGACTCTTCGATACGTGGGAGAGGGAAAGCATCCTTCCTAGTTTTACTATGTTACCATCTGTAGTCCATACAAAGTCGCAAAGTGCCGTCTTTCTTCCTTACCACAACAATGGGGGAGGCGTAGGGGCTGCAACTTTCTTTTACTACACCACTCTCAAACAATTGACGGATATGCACCCTCACCTCATCATAATCTGAGGGGGGTATGTGCCTGTACCTCTGTCGAATAGGGGCATCATCAAGTAAAGGGTGTCACTAAACTTGTGCAAACAAGTTCACTAGCTGAAGTAGCAAGCACCTCGCCTCGCTCATACAACAGGGCTCTAACTTTGTCCTGGTCTGACCCTGACAGTGCAGACAAGTCTAAAGGCCTTATCTGTTCCCATACTGACTCGGTCTAAGCATTCTGTGAAAAAAGTGTGGCGGTAACAGCAGCTAAGTCTCGAGACACAGTAGAAATCCTTTTTGGCCAGCTAACAATCTGGGCTTGGCTTACTACCCCAATAGTACGGCGAGGATGCAAAAAAAACCCAGTCTCACTTATATTTACCACTGGCACATACACTATGCCTCTCCCGGTAGCAACCATTGCCAGAGGACAACCACACACTCAGAGAGACCAAGTGTCCTCAAGTGGCTCAATCAATACAGCACTGGACTCACAGAGTTGCCGAGAACATTACCCACTCAATAGTACCACTAGGCACATACACGGCACAGGACATCTCCTGAAAACCCTGGCCCTGGCTATTAAGGTTAATAGGTGCTGCTTGAGTCTGAGCACGATGGCAATGCTGTAAAGCCTGTTGCCAAAACAGGGGCCTGTTGTACTACAGGAAGATCAAAAAGTAAGGTCCTGTGCTTGCTGAACAGCTGTAAGTAACACTCTAATCACGTTCATACCTAGAATTCCTGGCACATCAGAGGGAGGTCCTTGGCCTGCAGATTCCTTTACAATCACTACACTTCTCTGGGGCACCACCTTATCCAGTACTTATACATCCAGCTCTATATAAGCCACGTAAGCAATTTCCAGCCCATTGTCCGCCTGTATCTGCAGCCACGCACAGGAGCGGGGAAGACCCTAGAAATGTTGTTTAAAGAAGCCCTTGTTAATGGTGGTCACCACAGACTCGGTGTCTAAAAGACACTTAACAGGTACACCCCCTAATCGGACGGTTACAACGGGGCAAGAGGCCACCAGATTCGGAACGCGTCTCTGGACGGCTGGATCCAGCATGGTTAAACCCATATCGATCCCATCTGATGCTCGGGTTTTCACATCAGAGGGAAGCCGTTTCCCGCATTCTGGGTTAGGGCGCTTACAACTGCAGATTAAGGGGTGCTCACAGGCTGATGTCGCAGATCAGCACGAGCATTACACTCTGGCATAATGGCCTGGCTTTTGACAGCGTCTACAAGTGACTGTATCAGGGCATTTAAATTTTACTGGAGTACGGGGTGGCTTGTAGGGCCAATAATCTCTGAGTCAACTGATTAAGCTGTTCTTGCTGCTTTTCTAACATCTCCCTCAACTCAGCAATCTCTGTGCATCCCGACCTAGTGGGTGCAGTACCCTCACAACGCTGTACAGCGCTGAACAAAGGGACAGACCGGCTCCTACTTCTAACTTCTTCAGATTGTCCCTCCCGTTCCCAGCAAATAGCTTCAGTACGCACGTCCAACAGCTTATAATCAGGATACTGGCGCACCAGTCTTTTTAAATCTCTCCGAAGGCTTGGATCAAAAACGTGCTCCACAAACTGATCCCTTAGAGTAGGCCCCACCCGTGCTCTAGGAGCACACCGCTCAATTTTTTCCATAAGACAACACAGAGCATGTGAAAATTCCTGCAGTGTCTCTCCTTGTTGCTGCTTTCTGGGAAAGAAACTTTGTTGCAAAGAAACATAGGATTTAGAACACCTATACAAATCTCCTAGAACAGAAAAAATCTTATTTGGGTCCTCTCTCTCTGCCCTGGGTCTGTACCCAATCTCATCTTTAGCTTCCCACTCTGAATGATCATAGATAAAGTAAGCTTGATCAATTGGTCTCAGGTTTCAGACTCTCAAAGTAGCTCTAACTTCTTCCACCCAATCTTCTACTGAAAGCCCAGATGTGCCCCGAAACACTGGACATTTCCTTTCTCTGGGAACATAAAACAAACGTTCAATAGTAATAGAATCAGTAAGGGTGGGGTAAGAAACACCAGCTGGGCTACCAGAGTCCAAACCCACTTCCACCAGTGGGAGGCAAGTCTCAGCCCTGTAGGAGCTGCTCCGTTCCTGCCCGCAGCTGCTGAACCAGGTCCCGTAGTTGCTGAAGCTCATTCACCATTGGAAAGAGACGAGATTAATTTGGTACAGTCACTAGTCATTTTGCAAGAACATCCAGCACCAACTACTTGGAGGTCCCCCGGCGTACACACTGCTGTTTTCTGTGTCAAAATAAATAAAGAAAGCTATAATAAAACCAAACTGTGTCTCAAGCCCAACTGACTACCAGTGCAAACCCTGCTCGCAGCACCAAAATGTGACCCGCTCCACACATTTACAAGTGTGAAACTGAGAAAAATGACTAAAGTTTTTTTTAAAAGGTCAAGTTTGAGCTTAATTTTTTTATGTAGATAAATGTATACATTATGACAACTACTTGGCAAATTTTCAGTGTTCTACCTATCATACAGTTGGCTGGACAGTTGGCTCCCACAGTTTCACACTCTGGGAAGTTAAGGTCTTTTGCCTTTGTAGGGCAGTACGGTGGCTGTGTTAGGACACTACACCACTGGTTACACTTTCTCTCCAGATGGCTGATGAATGTATACCTTGTCCCAGCAGTCTCTGTCAAGGTGGTTCGACAGAATTGGCATACAGCAGAATGTTTCCTTTTCTGGGGCGTTTTGCAAAGATACTCTTTGTGCACTGTAAAGCCAAAGTTAATTACTGCCAACTTCGCTGGCATTTTCTTTGCTGACTTCGCTATGATGTCATGTGTATGATGTGTGTGGACTGTGAAGCACTGGCAGTGTCCATTGAAAAAATGTATACAATGTAACATGGTTTTTAAATAGATGCATTTGACTAGTTGCATTTGAATTGAGGCGCGTAATAAACAATGTTCTGTGATGATGCACATGCGTGGTTTTCTCTTTTTTTCCCATCCCATCAAGACCTCTATGTCCAAGACCAAGACAAGACCGAGACAAAATGGAGTCAAGACCAATACCAAATAGAGGCGAGACCAAGACAAGACCGAGATCACCACTTTAGGTTAAATGTAAAGTAATGAGATTCATCATTTGGATTTGTTTTATTAGTTCCAATGACAGCAGGGTCTGTCAGCAGTTATCTAGATGCTATTCTGATATGATTCAAGACTGCTACAGGGCAAGGAAGAAATGAAAATCTGTCTTGACTGTTTATTCACAGTCAGACTTCTCATCCGAAAGTGTTGCAGAAATTAATTGTGCCTATGAACATATTTGGAATACTGAATGGAAATTTCTTTTTGAGTTGAGATTTATTGTTTTGTCACTTCTCATCCTCTAATGACTGTGTATGTAAGAAGAATTCTTAATTCTTGAATTTGTTTGTGGAGCTAGATATGAAGCTACATAATTTATTCTTTACTGATGTATTTACTGAGGTTAGGATTAGTAAGTTATGAATCAGCTTTCAAAATCCCAGTTATAGATCAGAACACTTTTTGAGATTCTAGCAACTGATACCTTAAAGACTATCAATCAAATCAAAACACACCCTAGCCTAAGTCACTTACCGATCCTAACATAGTAGGATCGGTAAGTGACATAGTAAAATCATAAAACACAACTAAGTCGCAGAAAAAAAAAAAGGAAAACTCCCTCACTCAAATGCCGTGTTACTGTGTATTCTTCCGCCGCACGCATCCATACTAGTTTGCCCGTGTAGCTAACTGTGTCAACCATGTGTAAGCTGTGGGAGTTAGTGTTGTAATCTCAAAACACTGTATGTCAAGACTGTTGTAACTTGTGGACCTCTTGTATGATGAAATAATAAATAAGACACACTTTTAAAATCAAAGAGCATCCAAGAAGGCACAAACATTTATAATACTACTGTAATCCTCTTAAAAATACAAATTTCACAATTTTATCAAGAAACATATTAAGAAACAATATTTTGTTATGATATTGTCAACATTTGTGGATACGTTTACTGTGTTGATACATATACTGTGTACTTGTATTTAATATAATTTATGTGGTATACATTTCATGTACATATGTCTTTGCAGCAGTAACATCTATTGGTAATGAACAATGTGATAGGCATAGTTCAGCAGGCTTGGGATTTCAATGCATTTGTGAACACAACTAGGAGTGGAACCACAGCGATAAAGGTGTCATGGTCGATCATAATAGCACAGCTATTATGTAATTCTCTTCCAGGCAGAGATTAAATATCCAAGATATTGCAAATATTCACCCCGTCCATGTTCAAACATTTAGCAGCTGGATGGTACCCCACATTACAGCAGTGTCTGGCTGACCAGACTGCAGCTGTTACATCTGCGGTGCTGACCTGGTGTGCTGATTTTTGTCAATATTGAATCAGAGATAGACGGTTTGCTTTATGAGGTTCAAGGAGAAAAGTGACAGGGTTTTCACAAACAGCATCTGGCCAGAAACAGGGTGAGACTTTGAACTGTGGCTTTGGTTGTGTTCCTAAAAATAGAACTAACTTGATCACACGATGGCCATGCCAGAAACAGAACAAATCAAAACGACAGAAAGGGACGTGGTGATCTGACAGTCAGCAGAGCAAAAATAGAAAGTGTCCTAATGTCGCTTAGAGGATAAATTAAATACATAAAAACTACCCTCAAACATAATCCATAATACTTAGAAGCTAAGTGCAGTGACTGGATTCCAAACTGGGTGGCTTGAATGAGTGTGCTTCCATTAAAAAATACAGTATTGTAAATATTGCAATTACAAGGGTGTGGATTTTCTACAGTTTATTTCATAGAAATTTTGTTTTACATTTGATTTTTGGTTTCTTCCATCTTTGTAGTCCTACTGATTGGTGCAGTGCATGTAACTGCAGCAAAATACTTTTTAAAACAGCAAGGTACTATAATTCTGTTTAACATTGTTTATAGTATTATGCATGGCATTGTGAGGAATATCAGATCAATATCACATTTCCAGTATGTAACTGCTTTTAATGGATTGTCTATAAAATTACTGTAATTCCTGATGATAAATACAGTTGGAAAATGCAGCAATTTACTGTAACAAAGGAATACTGTGGCAACAAGATGTAGTTTTATATTTACAGTGTGTATTGTCATCTGTACTGGCAGTAATTTACCAGAAAATTTTACAATATATTTTTATAGTGCATGAAAAGAGTTTGATGTTGTCGATAGGTACGTTGCTGCGTGCCTATTTAAACCAAAGTATTTAAGCTAATATTAACATATTTTTCAAACAAGAGTGGAATGCCTCGGTAAATATGATTCCCAGTTACAAGAAATCTGGCAGAGATAAAGACAAGCATGTTTTCTCACTGCCTAAAGGGTCAGATGGCACCAGGTCCTCAACACTGAAAATGGTACAATATGCTTTTCACTTTAATACACCACTTCATCACTTGTTTTTTTGTTTAAAGTCTACATTAGCTTAAAAATAGTTCATTCAGTAAATTCTGAGGAGTGGAAACAGCCACACAGTTCAGTGTAAATATGTGGACGGTGAGGAACAACTTTGTACATAAAGTCACTAGGCTTTCAAAATAATACACACTTTTTATGCTTCTGTTGTGGAGTCAATATTAATATCCAGGCACATCAAAGGCAAAACATTTAATCTTATCATGTCCTGAAATATATTCATTGTACGAATAGGTTTTGATGCCAAGCTAAAGGTGATGTTTGTAAGTACCTAATATAACTCAAATGTTGCCGTTTCTTCATGTTGCAGCCAAAGTTAGACTTCTCTGGTGACTTGTGACATTTAAGCAGTTTGTTTTTATAACTACCAGATGTCATAGTAGTGACTGGAATATTTTTATTGAGATGCTATACCCTAACCATAGCTTCATAGATAAGACATTTTAATAAGAAAACATGTTTTCAAAATTTTCAGAAGAGTTCGGTGATAATGTGATAATGCTAGAAAGCAGCTAAAATACGTTATACTGATTTTAGGTCACAAGCAACAAATGAAAAATGAATTAACAAAATCATGTAGCAACAACCGAATCTAAACTTACGTGCATTTAATCAAAGCCGTGGGAAAAATCTGGCCAGTTTAGTACTAAAGAATGAAGACAGGCCAGAAAATAGTCCTTATAATGAAATGTTAGTGCACGATTGGTGCAGAGACTATGAAAATATCATAAAACGTTTTTTCTGAAGGAGAACATTCTTATGGGAAAACAATAAAAGTATACGATACAGGTTACTGATCAACCTGTTGTGCAGCGAGCTGATGAGAGCTTTATAGAAGGATATAAATGGCCCACTGTCTCCATCTTAAGTTGAAGTGGTGAAGCGGCTCGCCAAGTGTTCCCTTTTACCTATATTTTTAAACCGGCCCAAGTGAAAAACAAATAAACAAAACATAAACATCGTTTGAAATATTTTCAAAAGAGTAGAGTGCCCTTATTAACGTAAAGCGTTTTAATACAAAAAATAAAAAACGATGTAAATTATTTTTTTCTAGAATTTGTTTCCAGGAGATCCCCCAACTTGGGGGGACAATGTATATAAAATTGATTGATTGTTTTTTAAATAAAAATAAAAACAACAACAAATTCATTTTCCTATAATTTGCAAAAAATAAACAAACTAAACAAAACGCCGCTGTTGCTAAGAGATTCTGTAACCGGAAGTTTGGTAGACGGAAGTCCTCCTGAGCCGTTCTATTTTTTTTTTTCCTGGTCTGTTACGAGAGTGGGGAAGATGGCGACGTCGCGTCGCGCTGCCCAACAGCAGCAGCAGCAGCAGCAGCAACAACAACAACAACAACAACAACAACAGAACTTCTCTTCACCTCCCAGAGTTGTTTCGAGTTTGCTGACTCCAGGTTCTCCTCCGGTAAGTGGGGCGCCGGCGGTGTCGTCTTCGGCTCCGTCTCCAGCTCCGGCTCTGGCTCAGGTTCCAGCGGGGGGAGAGCAGCAGGAGATCGGCGGGGACCTCGAGGCCAGCCCTACCTCCCCGGACCTCCCAGCCGCCCTGCTCAGCAGCAGCGGCAGCAGCAGCTCCTCCACCACTACGAGCTCCTCCACTCCCGGGGGGGCCAGCAGTGGCGTCTCCAGCCCCGACTCCTGCGGTCCCAGCCCCACTGGAGGAGGAGGAGGAGGAGGAGGAGGAGGAGGAGGAGGAGGAGGCGGAGGCGGAGGAGGTTGCGGGACCAGCGGAGCCTTCAGGGAGCTTTTCGAGGCCTGCAGGAATGGAGACGTGTCCCGGGTGAAGAGGCTGGTGGACTCCGTGAACGTTAACGCTAAGGACATGGCTGGACGTAAATCTACCCCTCTACACTTTGCTGCAGGTAAATCGTGTATATATTTTTAGTGTTTGTTAACTTATTTAAGCTGGTTTTCTAAGTAGGGAATGCTGCTGAATTAAAGCCCAGAAAATAAAATAGCCCCCACCACCCCAAAGGAAAACAAGCAATTTATTCTGAAGATCTTTTGATAATGCGAATGACTTGAAACCCAGAAATTGAACAGCCCCCCCCCCGAAAAGCCATTTGTTTTGCAGATCTTTTGTGAGTGCTACTGTTTTTAACTCCCCCCCCCCCCATCACCTCTCCCAAAAAAGAAATTTAATTTGCAGATGTTCTGTTAATGGAATGGGTGTCTTTGTGAGCAGAAAATAAATCAATCCAGTAAATAAAATCCACTCCAAAAAGCTATGTACTTTACAGGTATTTTGTTAATATGACTAATTTTAAGTCCTGAACAAAAAATAGTCCCAAGACGTTTATTTTGCAGATCTTTTGTTAACGCTGTAACCGTTTTGGTAACCTTGAACGTTATAATTTTTATGGGCTGGTTTCATTGTTTTGAACAATTCTCTCACAAAATGAAGTAATTTAGTTTAAGTTACCATAAACCAAACATTTTGTGGGGTAGAGTGTTTGTTGGCAAATTGGCAGTGCACTTTAAAAGCCAGCAACTGGTAAATTATGTGTAGTTATCCTTATTATGACTGGTGTATTAACGTTTAATACACCCACTCAGCAATTTGGCTTATCATATTCTGGACATAAAGCAAGTAGGTATCTTCATCTGACATGGGCATTCATTGTCTTGCTGCTGTGTTCATGTAATCTAATTTGGCTGATTGAACAAATGGTGAAAAGATTTGCTCTGGGTGAGCCTGGCAGTTGCTCACTATACAGAGTACATATGAAGTGCGATTTGGTGAGGAAGTCACTATAGAAAACAAATAGATGTTGTTTCATGACTAAAGCATAGAAAATGCCTTGCTTAAGTATTTATTTTGGCTCTGCAAAATTTTTGCTCTTACCCTCACTTTGAATAATAACATTTTAATAAGACATCTTTTCTGTGGAGCCTGCATATTGTCCTTGCTTTGAAAGATATATTCATCTCTTTTAGGATCCACTGAAGAATAAAGCACTGATGAAGTTATCGTTCATTCTTTGGCCTTTGCACATCAGCATGTCTGTCAGGTTTTAACCAATACTCTTCTAAATGCAGATTGCTGAATAGGCAGTTTGTATAAAAACTGTGGTCTTCGAACTATGGACTAGGATTGCAGGCGATTAACCGCGGTTTGAAACATTGCGGCTAATTCATCGTTAAGAATTCCTAACCAAACAACAACACCACCACCAAAAAAATCAATTCCACCGGAACCAAAGACATATAATAGCGCAACCTGCATGGACGAAAACAATAGCGTGACCCTCAAATGAGTACTCTATATCCACCTAGGGAGAGGGAATATTTGGATACCCTAAAGATGTTACAGCTACTAGCGTCCCCTCTGAGTGTTCAGCAGTAGTGGCAATATTCTCACGCCTCATCGTTCCATGCTGAGCTCAGAAAACATGAACTTGCTCTCCCTTCTGCACTTTAACTTGGACTAATGTTGTGTATTTATGTACTTATGTAGACAGGTTTTACACTATTTTCTTGATTTTCTTTTTCACTGCATTTAAGTGTTTTAGTGGCAACAAATGACCTTTGTGCTGGCTATAGCTGTGTAGAGTTTTCCTTTATTTACACATTTTATTTTTCTAAATATGCAGCATCTTTAAAAAGCACCCATTTTAACTGCATAGTAAGAAAAATAAAATGTTACTTTTATTTGACAAGTTCGTTTTTCTAAGCAGTATCCCTGAGCAATAAATAGCTTCAAAGTAGCAATAAATAGCTTCAGAACCTTTCAAAAAAGCTTCATAAGTTCAAAACCTTTATAGCATGTGTCTGTGTAATTTGTTATATGTTAAAACAGTTGTGAAATCAATTCACATAAAATAACCGTGATAATTGTGATAATTTCGCCGACCATAATCGTACCACCAAAATTTCTAATTGTTGCAATCCTACAATGGACTAAGTTTTGGTCTGAAATAGTTACACATAGAGCTTGCTGTAGAACATTCACATTAATAATGTTGTAAGTGTTACTTTAATGTTTAAAATCTGCATGTTTCTATTTTTAAAATATATAATATTTCCACAGGTTTTGGGAGGAAAGACGTAGTGGAGCATCTTCTGCAGACGGGGGCAAATGTACATGCCCGAGATGATGGTGGTTTGATCCCTCTCCACAATGCCTGTTCTTTTGGTCATGCTGAAGTGGTCAGCTTGTTACTGTGCCAAGGTGCTGACCCCAATGCTAGAGACAACTGGAACTACACCCCGCTACATGAGGCTGCCATAAAGGGCAAAATTGATGTGTGTATAGGTAAGTCTTGTCTTGTCTGTGTCTGAAGCTGG
Organism: Brachypetersius gabonensis; assembly: GCA_037577145.1. NCBI lineage: Eukaryota > Metazoa > Chordata > Actinopteri > Characiformes > Alestidae > Brachypetersius > Brachypetersius gabonensis. The sequence continues at coordinate 12,433 of JBBJLR010030086.1, forward strand.
ACTAATTACTTGCTGAAAAGCTAGAGAGCTTGGTTAATTTCCTCTCCTGTTGCTAGATACATCGTCGTGTTTCATTTCTCTTTAATTTTCTAGCAATAATTGGAACAGTAAGTACTGTATATTATCACATGTAGTGTTGTCACGGTACTAAAATTTCAGTATTCGGTACCAATACCAGTGAAAATCCACGGTTCTCGGTACCAATTTCAGTACCAAAGCAAAACAC
>JBBJLR010030161.1:0-12654 GCA_037577145.1 Brachypetersius gabonensis
ACTGAAAATTGATTAGTAATGCCTTACACTACTGCGTTACAGCAAAAAGTAATACGTTACTGTAATACATTACTTTTCTAACGCATTACTCCCAACACTGTTATCTATATACAGATCTTTAAAGGAATGAATACCGAGTTTTGACCAAATGAAAAACACACTATCAACAAATGAAGGGGGAAAGGCATGATTAGCAGCCAGTAGGCCGTGAACAGAGAATGTTTGTAAACCAAAATAACGCTTAAACTGGACCCAAATTCTGAGAGAGGTTTTAACAATCACATATTTGTATAGGGTAAAGTGGATGACTGAATAGGAGAATGGACTAAAGCTCTTAAAGAAACAGGCCTAACAGAATTTGCCTCCATAGCCAACCAGGTAATATGAGCATCGGAGATCTCATACTGAAGCCAGTATTTGAGAATCCTCAGATTGACCGCTCAATAATAAAACCTAAAATTTGGCAAGGCCAACCATCCTGCTTGCCTAGATCTTTGAAAATGCTGTTTACGCAGCCTCGGAACCCTTTTATTCCAGATGAGCTCAGAAATCAAGGTGTCAACTTCACAAAATGGGGTGGAGGTAGCTCAGTGGGTAAAATACTTGCCTCTGGATCAAGAGGTCATGGGTTTGAATCCTACCTTCAGCACCACCACTGGGTCCCTGAGCAAGACCCTTAACCCTAAGTTGCTCCAGGGAGACTGTCCCCTGTAGGTAGGGAAAGGAAGTCGCTTTGGATAAAAGCGTCTGATAAATGCCGTAAATGTAAATGTAAACAAAAGAAAGTCTGAGGGAGGAAAAGCAGAATACATTGGAACAGATAGGAAAATATTGATTTTAACAGTGTTGACACGTGCAACTAAAGATAAATTAAGCATTGACCAACGATCACAATCATGTTGACTTTTAGAAAGTAAAGGGGCAAAATTAGCTTTGAAAAAATCTTCAAATTTACACGTAACACAGAAACCTAGATATGTAAAACTATACTAGTAGCTGCAAAACTAATAGGGAACAATTCACTTTTACCCAAGTTAAGCTTATATCCAGATATTTGACTAAATTACTGAAAAGTGGCAAGAGCAGCTGGGACCGAAACCGGCAAATTGGAAACATATACTAAAAGATCATCTGCATAAAGTGAAATCTTTGCTTCAACACCATTTCTGACTATACCAGTAATATGTGGGTCACAACGAAGAGCTATTGAAAAAGGTTCGATCGCAATCGCAAATAATAGTGGACTTCAGGGACAGCCCTGTCAAAATGGAAGTCGTGTCCTGTCTGACGGAAATAGTCAGATTGTGTGTTACTGGTCTTAACTGAGGCGTGTGGGGAGTCATAGAGTAGCTTAATCCAAGAAATGAACTTTTTGCCAAACCCAAATTTTTCCAAAGTGTAAAAAAGGTAACCCCACTCCACTCTAACAAAGGCTTTCTCGGCATCTCAGAGCTTCCTGAGCTTCAGAAACCAGAAAGAATGTCTGTTTCGAATAAATCCAGTTTGGTCCGAGGAAATAATAGATGGAAGGACAGGGTCTAGACAAAGTGGCAACAACTTGGACAACAGTTTAAAGTCAACGTTCAACAGACTTATCGGGCGATAAGAGGCACAGGCCGAGGGATCTTGACTTTTCTTCAAAAGAAGAGAGATAGAAGCTTGTGTAAGAGTATGAGGGACATGACCAGAACCAAATGATTCATTAAACATGTCTAGTAACAACGGAGCTAGCTCATCCCAGAATTTTTTATAAAACTCACATGGGAAGCCGTCTGGTCCTGGGCATTTCCCATTTTGCATAGACCTCAAAGCTGTATGAAGCTCTTCAATGGTGATTGGCTCTTCCAGTTCCCCTACCAACTGAGGGAGTACACAATTTATCAAAACAGCCATCCATGTTTTAGCAGCGTCGAGTTTCCCACAACTAGCCATCTAACCTCACACTCGAATGAAAAAACAAACAGACAAGTGTGCTGTAGCGATCTTAACGTTTGGTACTAGCAGCAGGATATATATATATATTTATATATATATATAGTGCGAGTAAAATATATAAGTCACAATTTCATGGAGCCACTGTAAAACACGTCTACATCCTGCGTGCTCTGCAGCGCCCCCCCCCCCACCACCTCATATTTTCTTAACAAGAATGAACCATATTTTGTTGTGCCTGTATGAGGTGTATAAATAGAAAAAAAGATCAGTTGTGTAGGTGGACATAGTATGTTAACACATATGCACTGGTTTGGTATGCCTGACATGCTCATTGGCCATTTTATCGGAAACACCTACTGATACACTTTTTGTAGGTTTACAGACCTTAGCCCTTCTGTTGCTGCACAATATATCAGCCATTCTTTATCCCAACAATCATTTGAAAACCATAAGACCTCTTCTGACTTCATCTTATTGGGCGGTGGACCATGCTCATTGTTTGTGTACATGTGTTTGTTTATATTGCACTGATCTGCCAGTATCAAATACATTGCTGGGCTGAAAATAGTCCGCCAACCAAAATATCCAGCCAACAGTGGTTCTATGGCCAGTATCTAATTGTACACCTACAAAGATGTACCAGTAAGGTTGTCAGTTCTCACCCAATAGGAAAATTCCCCATCAAGCAATAGTACTGTGCAAAAGTCTTAGTCCCCTGAAAAATGCTGCTTAAAAGCTGTTTCCTGCTGGGCAGTGATGTTAAATTAGTGTTAAAACTCTCACATTACAACAAATACAAACAACATTAATGCAGTAAATGGTGATTTTCTGTGGCAAAGTGTTTGCTAAACCATTTCCAGACGTCTTTCCTCATGGAAGCCCAGTTTTACCTGCAGCTCCATCAAATCCCTGGTTCGGCTCTTTTTACTGCAGGAGATTAAATTCGGTGCTGATTATGGAATTTTATTCATTCACCCAAAGACTGCAGGCCCTGAGCAGAAACCTGGATCCAAACCTGTGTTCTTCTAACAGCTCTCAGAACATCCACCACTGTTTAGAAAAAAAAATGTTGATACTTTTTACTGCTTGTTTGTTTGCATTTATTCTAAAATTCAGCTGTTTTTGCTGCAGAAAGAAGCCACTGCTGATAGAAATGACTTCGGACAGGTGGCTAAGACTTTTGCACAGTACTGTACATCTTGTACACATTTGCCAAAAAACATTCTGTATTATAAATGTACAGTATGAGTTTTAAGAAATGGTTTAAAATGTAACTCAATGTACGTTTCTGAACTCAATAGTCAGACAGCTTACAGCTCATGACACTGTACAGAATACCTGTGTTTTTTGTGTTCTGGTCCAAGATCCCGGATCTTCAATTCCAGTCTAAAATCGAGGGTTCGTTCTGAAGAGCGAATAAAACAAATGCCGTATTTCAGTTTTTAGTAAGAATATAGATCAGAAAAGTGTGAACAATTGGAACAACAATCATTCTTCAAAGGGTTCTTGAGTCACGGCAAATGTTATACAGTAACCCCCCGAAATTCGGTTACATTCCAAGAGCACCCACCAGTTGTGAGAAACCAAGAATTTGTAATGTGGTGAAAAAAAAAGGCTATTTTTAAAGTGTAAACCCTTTTTTCCATTAAAGAGAATGTGAAGGTAACCCCGTATCTGTACTGTACAGTTTACACTGAACTGCTGTCTCCCGCAGTGCTAGAATGTAAATAGTGATGTTACTCCTGTAGAGACTGGACTGGAATTCATGCAGCACCTTTTCTTTGGCATAAGCAGGTAAATACAGGAATAAACTCATTTAATTTACAGTAAAAAAAAATACAGGCTTTAAGAAGAATATGCTCCACACTGAAACTGTTCTGACGCTGAATTCTGGACTGCAGCTGCCAAAGACGCATCACAGTGTAGCAGCCAGGATTTTGTTACTTTGTGTCTCTCGACAGGACAAAAATTAAATTATACACTTATATTTTATATGACTGTTTAGCTAAATGTATTACAAAAAATTGTAAATTATATTTTTCTTAATAATTAACACTAAAATGCATGAACATTTATATTTTGCCACATAAATAGCATATTAAAAAAAAGGGTTGTGATCAATATTTGTGGTTTCCGTGAACAAATTTTAGTTCTGTTCTAAGATAAAATCTGTGAACGACTGATGCCGCGAACTCTGAACCTTGTGGGGGTCGACTGTATATAAAACTCTGACAGCTCAAATGGTACTTTGCATGGTTGAATGGATGCTAAGCGTGTCTTGAGGAAGTGCAATAACAGTAATCAAGTGTTTTTACCTTGTTGGCATTATGTAGCAGTTAAATATTATATTTAATTCATTTTGTTTCTTTTTGTAATTGTACAATCAGCATTTTTTGTTTACACAAACAGAAAATTAAAATATTTCATCAGCAGAAGGTCCTGCTCATCCTTTACACTACAAATGACTGACAGTTCTAAGTCTGTCCTGCTGGACTTGTGGATCCACCACCTTTGTTGGAGGCTGCAGATTTCCAAATGTGTTCTTGGTCATATTTTAGAAAGAATCTGATCCATTTCGGTTAGCGTTTGATTTATAAGCTGATTGTATTTCTTTCTGCTTTCTTGAAGTTAAATTGTCCATTTGTTTAAAGTAACAAAAAATGAGGAATTACAGTAAAAGAGCCTTCTTAAGACTAAAATATGTTCAGCTCACAATCCAAATAACTTCTTTAAGAGACAAATAATTGCACTGAAATGTCAACTAAGGCCATTTAGCCATTGAAGCACTCATGAATGGCTAAACATGTTTTAAAGTGAATTTCTGTCTCACATGGACGTTTCTTGTTGATTTTTTTATGAATTAGAAGCAAGTGGGTGACGTTGCTAGTTTTCAGACAATTTGACTTTAGAAATGGGTCTGTGACAAAAACACCAGTGCATTTAGTGAAATGATGTAAAGCTTTAAATAAAAATTGTGTTTAGCTTTAAAACGTTCATTAGTAAACTGTGGGCAGTTTTCTGTCCCACAGATAATGCTGGTAACATATATATTTTTTCTTTTTTAACTTAATATCAGTAAAACACAGTGGTTGCACTTCTAAAACTATAAGAAAAAAAAAAAGCAAAGGATGTGTAACACATCAGAGGACTGCTGGTTGTATCGAGGTACACTGGGGGGCACCGCTCAGTCTTTAGGGCCAGACAGTCTTCATTAAAAACAGAAACGTTTGTTTTTGAGTGTACGCTCCAGGACATGTTGCCGAAGGACTGTCATGGACACTGACATAGTCTCATTTGCTTTGAATTCCTCTCTTTGTCTTCTCACTGTTCTACTCATGCTTTCATTTTAAAATACAGTAATCCGTTGCTTTTCGTGGGGATTACGTTCTAAGAGCACCTGCGTATAGTGAAAAACCATGTGTTTTGGTTAAAAAAAAAAAAAGCCTAAAAATGCCTGTTTATAGTGTAAACCCCAAATCTGCTCCCAGAACACTTTAATTTCATGTAAAACTCAGTTTAATGCATAATCCTTAAAGAAAATATAAAGGTAAATAAACACTCTTTATTGCTTAAAAAAAACGTTAGAATTGGCAGAGTGCAAAGACTCGTACACAAAAGAAAGGTTGAAATAACTCTCTCTACCCACATGTTTAGACAGAGCACAGCTTACTAATATTAAATAAACTGAGATCATTGTTGAAAATGGGGGGGGGGGAGTCATGCTACATGCTGCAGCAGCTTCTTCTTTTTCTTTTTATGGCGGTTGACAACTTTTCAGTGGACTGGTGGAGGTAATACAGTTCGGTTCTCAGACAAAAAAAATGTTAGACTGAATCTGAGAATGCTGATCTGTGTAAAACTGGGGGGTTACTCTACAGCATTTGAGACAAAGCCTACCTGCTCATTTTGTTTTTGTATGATAGATCCATGCTAGTTAGACAACCCAAGCTTACAAAACGAGACGCCTTTGACCGCACAACGTCTCTCTGATCTGAAAAGACAATATTATTGATGCGATAGTATCACTAAGATAAACCCAAACATTACTCTGGCTGCTCTATGGCTGACTTGCTATGAAACAGACATTTGTGTGAAGGTCTTGCGAATGTGCATGACCAGAAGCTCCGTAATAATAGAAAACAAAGAAGCTCTCATTCTTTGTTTTCTATAGCTCTCACTATAGAAAACAAAGAATGAGACCCGTTCATTATTGGAACTGGTCATAAAGTCTACATGCTTGTTATGTAGCAAACAGATCGAAACGGGAAAGTGATAATCAGCCCATGAATCTCCAGTGAATCTGGCTTCATGTTCTAAGATCTAAGAACTTTTTTTTGTACGAAGCTGTAAAAATGGTCTCACTGTCTTCTCACCTGTCACATATCTCACTTATCTGTGTAGTGTACTAAAGACTGAAAGTTTCTAAAAAAAAAAGTTTATATAGTTTATAAAAACACTGATTTCTTTTCACTCGTCTTTTTTGGTTGGTGAAAAAGTAATTATTGTACATTAAAAGATCATTTAAAAGAAAATTTAAAAACAGGCATTCAAAAATAAGATCTTATAGTTTCAAAATAAAAAATTCAACAAACATCAAAGTTGATATGGAGCAAGGAATTTAAGTCATGTTGGTTTTCTATTGTCATCCATCTACATACACAGTATATGACTGAGCAGAATTGCTTATTCTACTGTCCCAGATACACAACAAGCACAAGAAACACACATACCATACGACAAGAGGACAAAAAGTACTACAAAGTGTGACAAGAAACAGTAGTTCAAACATTTAGGAGGACAAAAATAAAGCAGAAGATTATTGAGGTAGTCAAAATTCAAAAATTTCGTTCATGCGTTTTTTTGGCATTTTTCCAAATGGCCCATAGGGAATGAATAGGGCTCAACTTTCAAATCGTCCTGCTCGGACACGCTTCGTCCGAAACCCACCAAACTTCATGTGACACCTCAGGCCAACTTCCCCAACACACAAACGCAGTCAGTGATGACCTGCACTCATCTTTTCTTTTTCCTTGGACTGCACAGTTTTATCGGGTCTCTTTTGTTAAAGATCCCTGCAATCATTCCAGTTGTAACAGTTGTGTAGTATGTAACAGTATGTAACCATTACAATATAGGATGTGATATGATATGGGGGTTTGTTCCCTGACCTTCTTATCTATAACAGCCTCAATTTATTAAATAGGGTGGTTTGTTACACAGTCATAGCTTAAATTTCTATGTGATTAAAATATATCGCCTATAATTAATTCAATTATCAAAGACAGACACAAATATTACTGAATTTTGTTTCTTGTCTGCATTATTATAGAATAGTCTAATGTTTGCTTTTTGATTATATATTAATTTGACAAAAAAGAACTATATTATGCTATAGTACTTGTATACACAGCGATCGTTGCAACAATAATGAATAATTTCCTGCCCTTTAAAATGCCATTAATTACATTTAAAGCATCAGTAAAAAAGGGCCACAGCTGAAACTGGTAACATTTAGTTGATTGAAATCCTAATAATAATAATAATAATAATAATAATAATAATAATAATAAAACATTTTGTACATTTGTGAGTGTTGCTATGATCTGTTTATGTGGCTCATTCCAATGGTAGGATGTTTTAATTTATCTGCTTTATCATTGTTTGAAAAATGCACAGGTGTATTTGAACTGCAAATTGAATTTCAGCGTATTCTTAGTGGGAAGAGGAAACTGAACTGACCTGTTAAAGTGCAGGAATTTTGCTTTTCCATTTGTTGTACAGTGATGTTTATGGATGTTCTTCTTTTTCCCCCAAAGGCTTTTGAATGAAGGGAGATGCGGCAAGACCAAGATCAGCCGTCGGAGAACTGGACAGGGGCAGTGGTGTGTGGTGTGTGGGAAGTGTTTCAGCACCTCGACACAAATGAAGGTTCATCACAGGGTTCATTCTGGAGAGAGGCCCTACCCATGCCCTTACTGTGGGAACCGTTTCAAACAGAACGTCCACCTTCAAACCCACATGAGGATCCACACCGGAGAGAAACCGTTCTGCTGTCCAAGCTGTGGCAGACGATTCAAAGACCAAAGTGTGAAGAGCAAGCATGTGAAACGATGTAAAGCTGCCCGACTAAAAGGACTGGGTCCCTGCTAAATGTCTTTTTGTAACGTTATTTCAAAAATGTTCATTTCTGCAGTCTACAGTTCTACAGTCCTTCTTTCGTTCCAGTTCATCTTTTAGGTAGCGTTGAGATTTTTTATTTTCTGTCAGAGCTACTATGCACACTGTTTTATGGTCATAATTGCATGTATTATTTTAGCTGTTAGTTTACGCTTATAATTCTTTATTAAATTTTTGTATGGGTTCCAATGGAAATGTTCTGAATGTTCATTTGCTTATTAGGGGTCCAAGCACACAATGTAGAGGATTCCTATTATTTTTTTGAAGATTTTTATTATTATTTTTATGCCTTGGGGAACAAAAAAACCATAAGGTGCACAACCTTGTAGGTTGGCAGGTACATGCAGTATTCCAACCGCTACTCGGGCACCAACAGCCACGTCATTGGGCCAATAGGTGGCACTATAACTGTGTAAGTGTATAACTGTTGTCTCAGCAACTGTGAACCGTCTGTCCGATTTTCAAAATTGTTGCTGCATATTAATTTGTCGATTAAATAGATATTTTGCTAATTTTACTTAATATTCAAAAACACAGTCCCTGGTTGCAAGAGTAAACAGAACCGTATTATTCTTTTATGTGGAGAAAAGTTCACCAGATAAATATGGTATATATTCCAATCATACTCCAAAAAGCCTACTGCCTCATATTGCATTGGTCCTATCTGTCTGTCCGTCTGTCCGTCTGTGTATCTATCTGTCCGTCTGTCTGTCTATCTATCTGTGTCTGTCTATCTGTCTGTCTGTCTGTCTGTCTGTCTGTCTGTCTGTCTGTCTGTCTGTCTGTCTGTCTGTCTGTCTGTCTGTCTGTCTTTTTTTGTTTATCCATCCACCCACCCACTCTTCTACTCTATGCAAGCGCTCCTGTAATGTTATAAAAGAAACGCTAGGGGGCAGGAGCGTTCCACCACTGGTGGCCTTAACTGGACCGTAATGAATAGTTTATTTGCTTTTCTTTGATTTTCTCCAGAGCAGATGGAGCACTGAGTAGTCATGGCAAGCTAATCTTTAGCAGTCTGCAAAATGGTCCGCAACCAGCTTAGACACCCTCCAGATGGGCCTTAACTATCTTGCCTGCATTATCACTCTTATTTTAATTCTTGCATTGTGTAACCATTTATCCAACTGCAGAAAATCATGCGAAATCAAGTATACAGTGTTAAACACTCTACTGTGTGAGCTTCTGACAAATGGAAGAGAACTTCATAATCGTAATGTTTCCCAAGCTTTGGGCATCTTACCCCACATGAAGGCAAATGTCAAATTTCAGGCCCAATTTAGTTTATTGAGGGTTTATCACACCAAGCTTTCTGTAGGATGGTACATCTGACTCCGAGCTTTATTTCTATTTCGAATAAAAACCCAAGTGACTCTTGCTCGGTCAGTGCTGTATGAGCCTGAAGGGCTGCGGGAGCACACAGAGCTGGACGTGCTGTGTGTCAGGACCACTGTGGTGGATAATGAACACTCTCCTACTCAACCACTGATCCTAAGCTGACCCCCCAACACGACCCGCTGCAGAGCTGGAACTGCCCCATTAAATCCATGTGCCAAACATCGATGTGCTGGGAAAGTGGAAAAATGCAACATGGTTTAAAGCAGAAGTTAACATTACTAACAATGAAAAGGCCAGCAAAACAACACTAATAGTTTCCTATTACCCTTTAGTCATTGTTGAATGCCCTTGACTATTCGTTTGGTTTTATCCTCTGAAGTACAAGGACCGCATCTCGTCACACTGGGAAAGCACATTTAGGGAATAATTTTGGGGCTCCCGAGTGATGGATAAAATGCATCAATACTCAATACATCGATACCGGTTCCCAAGAAAACACTTTACCACCATTTCTCAATGGGACAAACTCAAACAAATTTTTTCAAAATAATGCTTAAAATTCAGGTGAATTTATGGGATGAGTCCTTTTGTAGGATTTTCTCAATTCAAGAATTTCTAAATGATCTGAATCAAACTTCCAGCTGGAAGAAAAAACATGCAATGCATTGTAATAATACAGTAACCCCTCAGTTTTATGCGGATCAGCATTCATGGATTCAGTCCAATGCTGATTTGTTCTAAGAACCAAACTGTATTACCTCCACCAGTCCAGCAGTGGCAGTAATACACTGAAAAGTTGTCATCTGCCATAAAAAGAAGAAGCAGCTGCTGCAGCAGGTAGCATGACTGCTCCATGTCATGTCTCTGTGTCACGTATTTTAGTGTTTTAACCCATCCCCCCCAATTTTCAACAATTATCTCAGTTTATTTAGTATTAATAAGCTGTGCTCTGTCTAAACATGTGGGTAGAGAGAGTTATTTCAGCCTTTCTTTTGTGTACGAGTCTTTGCACGCTACTAATGCTAACCATTAATGCTAATGTTTTTTTAAGCAATAAAGTTTTCTGATTCTGATTATTTATTTACATTTCCATTTTCTTTAAGGGTAATGCATTAAACTGACTAACACAAAATTCTGGGAGGAGATTTGTGGGCATTTTTAGGGTTTACACTGTAAAAATAGGCATATTTACCAAAACACAACGCGTTTTTTTTTTCACTATATGCAGGTGCTCTTGGAACATAACTGCCGCAAAAAGTGGGGGAGGTTACTGTATTTGGTTCCATTTTTTCACAACTATATACAAGATGTGTGTCCGGTGATCATATAGGGATTGATAAAGCCAACAGGACTGAAGATGAATGATATCTGTGACCCCACACTCTTAAAATTAAGGTTCTAGTCTCTAATGGTGGGTTTTATGAAAATCCTCTTTGGTATAAAAGCTTTACTTTTATGTGGAGCATCTTCAAACATCTTCAATGTTCTCTATTCATGTTCCATTTATGAAAATGAAACTTTAATAAACAATCGATTGATTTTATGCTATTTCTTCAAAAAAGTTCATTTTATAGTGTGTAGCATAATAGTCTGTAGTTTCAAGAGGCCATATATCATTTTTCATTTGTTCCAAAGTGTTGTGCCTGTTCAAAATTGATCTGGGCGATGATTTTGAAGCTGTTGGTTTTTCATGCCTGTTTTTATTGATAGGGATTGAATTGCTATTTTTGAATTGCTATTTTAACCCCCCGACCCTTTGATGCAGTCTCTTCGGCAGTTCTGAAGTTTTCCTGGTCATCTTAAGCAATAGAGAACAAAGGACTCCTCTCAAACGGATGAGGAGCTGTCTGAGGAGATGTGGTTTTGGAGAGTTTAGATCTTTATTCATGAAAACTTTCATTATCACACAGTGATAGGGATGACATGCAGATGTGAGATATGATTGCATGGTTTGAAGCGCTGCTAAACTCTCTATCGGTATCAGATGGAACGATCAGAGCCTCTTCTTTGTTCCTCTTAGTGCTTAAATGATTGATTTGGAGTTTCATTACGACACGTCTGGCTCGCGGTTAAAAGGAATATTTAGCCGAACTGTGCTTTTACAAGATGACTCCCTAATCGCCGAAATGAAAGTACAATGCAGGAGGAGAGCGGCTCTCAGGAAGACCTTCAGCGAAACAATGGCTGTTTTCTCCCACCAAAGAAAGACACGAAACTTAATTGAATTTCGTGATGACGTCTGTTGCGCTCGTTCATTAGCGTGGACTAAGTTCTCTCGCAAATTGCTTTGTTTTCCAGCTCGAAACAGTCCAAATTATCAGCAGCCACATCCTCATTTGCCATCTAATTCTTCCCTCTTCATTAGTTTAATGTTTGTTTTGCATTGCGGCCTGTGTACAGTCACACTGCAAGTTAGTATCTAACCTTGCAATGAGACCTTCTTTAATTTGTATGCCAATGTGTTGTTTTGGCTGTGTTTTGATGGTTTGTAGCAATTTTCTGAATAAAAAATGTATTATTTTCTGAGAAATGTGCATGTGGTTTTATCAAACAATGAAGTTCATTTATCCAAAAAAATTGCAATATTTTAAAAAAAAAAAACGAATGTGGAGACACTTTCTATGTAATTCACACCTGTTGGCGAGGAAAATAAAGAATTCTGTGGAAGGTCCAAATTTGCTCATGATGGTAGGCCCTACATATTTTTGCAATTTTGGTCCAAAAAACAAGGTGAGATTTTTCTTTAATTTGTACTGCAATGTATTGTTTGGGCTGTGTTTCGATGGTTTGTAGCAATTTTTCCACAGGGATGTAAAGCTCTTCAATTGAGAGCTGTGTGTCGTACACATGGCCAACCCAGCAAGACACGACTGAAAGTAATGGACAAAGCTTTAAAGTTAATGCTTATTAGGAAAACTCATACATGTCTATCAACGGAATACATTCGAAAAAAAGCCCCAGAATTTGTTTTGTTGGGTCTAATTTACAGTTACGGCTCTGAAAAAAACAAATAAGAGACAAATATTTTAAATCAGCGTCTCTCTGAGAGTGAACCCATTCCAGTCCAGTGTCTGTTAAACTCCTCCACAAACACCTCCTTCTGCTTTATGAAGGACTGATCAGAGATCAGCTCAATCCCATCTTATTTAATGAGGAAAAGTATAAAACACTGCTGTAATCGACTCTCTCCTCTCACACTGAGACCAG
>JBBJLR010030206.1:0-12651 GCA_037577145.1 Brachypetersius gabonensis
TATATATATAAAAGAACATTAAGGAAAAGTTTTAAGGCTCTTTCTTTTGTTCACAGGCTGTTGACGATGGATCAATTTTGTATATTAATTCAATTGCGGCAGACGTTACCGAGCACATCCAGAGCGCTTGCCATTTAGAGAGCAGTGAGTAGCTGAAGAAGAGGGCATTCAACCACTCACCTCCCTGCCAATCCCCCCAAAAACATCATGTTTATTTCATTTTCAAAGATTTCAGCTCTTGGCAGAAAATGAGTGGAAATTCTGCCTGAACTACAACAGATGCCGAATATAAATTATGTACTCGAGTCATTAGAAAAAGATAATGTGTCCTTTGGATGACAGAGGAGCTGAACACACCCAGGGATGCGTGAATTATGCAGGATTACGCAACGTCCGACTTATTCATCTGCTCTAAACATTCAGAGTAAAACCATGCAACAAGCACGCAAGGACATCTGTAACCGTCAGACGATTAACTCTATAGCTGATGAAGGGTTGCGCAGCCTGATGTGTAGTGTGCCGAGTGCAAAAGCTGATGCGATTACCTCCATCGGGCCTTTGTTACAGCTCAGAAAATAGCAGCCAGAGACGACTCACGCAAGGTCTCCCACCTCCGGCACATCTCCAGCCTCCCTGACACACAGCCTGGCCTTCTGTCACACCTAAAAATAAACAAGACACAAAGTCCGGAGGAGAGAAAAAGAAGCACTTTGTCTTCCGGAGTGGAGAACGTCTGACTTACTTACTGTTCACTTCAGTGGGAAGTCAGTGTCAGGCTAAGCTGGGTATCTTTAATAACACACACCCACAGATGCCCAGACATTCTGATTTAACACTGAAGGTTTGCAACCTTGTTTTCTCACTGTCTGTGTCTCAAATCAGGCTCCACACTGTGCTCTGACACTGAATGGCATGTAGAAAAATCAAACATATTGTAGAGGGTATATACTTAGAATAGACTGTACAGTGTTAGAATAGACTGGATAGTGTTAGGATAAAGGGTATATTGTGTAAATGTAATGTGTAGTGTGTGAATATAGTGTGTAGTATTAGAATAGAGTGTATAGAGATACAATATAGTGTGCAGTGTGATTATAGTGTATAGTGTATGATATGGTGTGAGGTGTGTAAATATAGTGTATAGTGAGCAAATAGAGTGTGTAATGTGTAAGTATAGTGTGTAGTATGTAAATATAGTGTACTGTGTGTAAATATAGTGTATAGTGTGTAAATATAGTGTATAGTGTGTAAATATAGAGTATAGTTTGTAAATATAGTGTATAGTGTCTGTGAATATAGTGTGTTGCATGTGAACATGGTGTACAGGGGCTCCTCCAGATCCAATCCTACGACAGGTCGGCAAGTCACTTCCCTATCCTAGCACAGGTGTAAAATCATAATCTAGCACATAAAAGCACAACGAAGCCACAGAAAATGGGCATTAACATACTGTTCTCATAATATGACAAAAAATTAGTGTAAAAACACTTTCGCTTTTAACAGTCCAAAATGGCGTGGATAAGTTCACTGGGGGACGCCAACTCCCTTACTCATACGGCGTGCATATTCTGTGTATAGTGTGTGTGTATATAGTGTATAGTGTGTGAATATAGCATTTAGTGTAAATATATAGAGTATAATATGTGAATGTAGTGTATAGTGTGTGAATGTAGTTTATAGTGTGAAAATATAGTGTGAATATGGTGTGTATTGTGTGAATATGGTGTGTAGAGTGTGAATATAGTTTTTAGTGTGTGAATATTGTGTGTAGTGTGTGTGAATACAGTGTTTAGTGTGTGAATAAAGTGTATACAGTGTTTACAATCATTTTCACACTTGTCTCAATATCCACTTTTTCAAAACACTTCGCACCATATCTAAAGACTATGTGAGCTAAACTAAGAATACTTTTGCATTGCTTTCATACAATATGCATTCAATAACAACTTTCATGAAAACATGTTCCAGACAATATAAAAAAAACAATATAAAAAATCCTTACACCAAATCAGCTAAACATTGTAGGTTACAGTTACACAAACCACAGATTTTCATCAACATCGCATGCAACCTCTTCTAGTCCAAGGCACTGGGGAAAATATCTCCTGGAGTGCCATATCCAGGCCTGACATGATGCCTGGTCAATATCCTTGCATGCCCCCTCCATTGCCTGTAAAAGAGCCATGCGTTGATGGGGATGACGGTCATAGACCTTCCAGCGCCAGGCAGAGAAGAACTCTTCAATCGGATTCAAGAATAGAGAGTAAGGGGGGAGGTTGAGTAACATGAGGAGTGGGTGATCTGTAAACAAATTGCAGACCAAAGCAGCCCTATGGAAACTAACGTTGTCCTATATGATGACCCCCTGATCTGCTCTGGTCTCCGAACATTAGTGAATATATTGTGTAGGCTGTCCAGGAATGTAGTAACGTGTGCAGTGTTATATGGGCCCAGGGTTGCATGATGGTGAACAACACCATTCTGACATAGCTGCACACATAGTTATGTTGTTACTACATAGTCCTGGCACACTTATTATGGCACAGTGTCCAATAATGTTCCTGCCATGTCTGACAAGACAAATGCAGCACAGCAGGCCCATGCACAGCACTACAGTATGCACTTCCAGATTCAATACCAATAATGCTATAGCTTACCTGCACGTATTCATATCACAGTTGTTTTCACTCTTTCAAAAGGGACTGTAAATTTGTTTCATCCTGATTCTGTGGCATGCCAGTACACAAGATAATACAGAGGTGTCATCCTCTATTGTGCGCTGCGGTGTTTCTCGTAGCATAATGGAATTATTTGTGATCACCATATTGCCTATGTGGGTCTCTTGTTCTTCAGTGACAAGTCTTCCTTTGCCCCCAAATCCTGGATGTCTAGCAATTCTGTAGAGTAACAATTTCAGTTTTTACATGTGCAGTATTGTTGTGTTTCTCATTAGAGTATGGTACTACTACACCTGAAGTAACTGTACTAACCGATTCTCATTTCAAAATGTCCTTATGATGCTTGCTACAGTGTAGCGGCTCCAGTTAGGCTGAACCTGTTGGCCAGCTTCCCTCAGGCTGGTTGATCACATGATCCACTTTTGTAGCTCTGATGACATTAATAATTCTATTTCTTCTTACCCTTCCTCCTTCCTCTTCACCTCCTCGTCTTCTTCCTCTAAATTCAACTCCAAGTCTGCAAAAAGAGTGCTGTGCAGTGGATTGTATGTACACATTTGCAAATTTGTGTACATACATATTTATTCGTTCTGGCGTTACAAAAGTGCAAACTGAGTGCAAAGCAATGTTTGTGATTTTAATTTTGCAAACTCAGTAAGTGATTTTGCAATAACTATTAATAGGTTTAGAAATTGTGCTATAAGAATTATTGTTAGTGTTTAAGCATTCAGAAAAAAATGTAAATGGAAGCACGCTGTATTTCAGCAAATGAGACTGTAAAAGCACTGTGAAATACTGTCAGTCAGATTATTCTGATATATATATTATATAATTATATATAACTCAGTTTGCTTACCGTCTTGTTACCACCTGTACAAAAGTGGTGATGTTTACTGTATTTTTAATTTTGCACATGAGTTTTGGGTGAAATCTTTACCCAAAACTCTTGTAGTGGGAGTATAGAAAAACACCTGACTGCCATTTCAGCTAAAGACCCAACCAGGTGTTTCTGTTCATCTCCAGTTACCACATATACAAAAGGAGCAATCTTTGGATTACCTTTTTCTGTCCTTACCTAGAAGTGTGAAGAAAATGCACGTAGCAAGAAGGAAGGAGACGTTGACGTGGAAGGAACACGAATGGCAAGAAGGCAACTGCATATATTCCAGGCTAAAGGGAGGCTAACATTACTATGTGTGCAGCAATATCTAATGACGGACTGCAGCTGCAGATTGGCCCATACAATACAACACGCCTTGTTTTACTTGATGAACTGTATGGAAATCTTTCAGCAGCAAGAGAGAGAGACAGGCAGAATTTGTGTAGTATGTGAATATTGTGTATAGTGTGTGTGTGAACATAGTATGCTGTGTGCGAATATAGTGTATAGAGTTAGAATAGATTGTACAGTATGTGAATATAGTGTATTGTGTGTGAACATGGTGTGTAATGTGTGAATATTGTGTATAGCATGTGTGAATTTAGGGGGTTATGTGTGAAGAGTGTATAGTGTGTGAATATAGTGTATAGTGTTAGAATATAGTGTATAGTCTGTGAATATAAAGTTGAATGTAAAACTATAGGGTATAGTGTGTAGTGTCGTGGTCCTGGAGGAATGCTGGGGTCCTTAAGGAACTTTGTCATCCTGGAAGAACGTTATCATCCTGGAGGAATGCTGGGGTCCTGGAGAAATGTTGTGGTGCTGGAAGAACGTTGTAGTTCAGTATGAACTTCGGAGTCCTGGAGGAACATTGTGATCCTTTACGAACTTTGGTGTCCTGTAGGAACACTGTCATCCTGGAGGAACGCTTTGTACATGAAGGAATATTGCGACACTGAAGAAACATTGTGGTCCAATAAACAAATGATAATAAACACCTTCTTGACTTAAAAAGAACTACTACACAATAGAAATACTGCATAAATGATACAGCATCTCTCTCTCTCTCTCTCTCTCTCTCTCTTTTCCTGTTGTCTGGTCAGGCGGGTTGTTTGTCTCCTGAATGCCCGATGATGTTTTTAAAGGTGCTGATTGAAGGGACTTGAGTCTAACTCGACTGAAGCATCTTAATTGAGCCGTGTGTGTGTGTGTGTGTTGTCTGTTGTTGTGGAACGATGAAAGAGATTCGCTCATCCACAGCGAGGCCCATCATCTTTGATGGCTCTTTCTTTTTGTTTTTTTCTTTACAGCGTGTCCCTGAACTAATTTAAAGCCGAAGAGCTGCAGATGAAACGATACAAAGGTAAGTAATTAAACAAACGGCAGAGCGGCTGCAACTTCCTGTTTGATGAGCTGAACAAACTTTTTTTTGTTTTGTTTTGATTGGTTTTTTGTTGTAGAGTTGCCATGGTGCCCTAAAATAATCCTGTCTTGTTGGTTGTAGGCCATTTCTCAGGAATACATTGGAAAAGAGAGAGGGGGGGGTGGTAAAAAAAAAACCTTAGAAGAACCTTAGTAGAAAAAAGCCTTGCATCATATTTAAAATGCATTTTCTGACACCAGAACCCTTATAAATATTGACAAAAGTGTCTAAAAGTCTCCATCGTCTCCATCAACCCAACCCCCCCCCCCACACACACACACACACATACACCCACATACGCGGACATTACACACACTCAGACACCACACACACACACACACTAGCCCAGACCCTCACTCTGTGCTTATCAGTGACAAAACTACAAACTTGCTCAACCTGTACTCTTTAATTCAGCTAAACGACCCTCCTGTAACAAGCAGAGGGTCAAAGGTCACTTTACTCCTCAACCTGGCTGGATAGCTGCCATGTAAACAAGCCGATGGAGGGATGAAAAAAATGCTAAAGGTTACCAGAGTGGATAAACAAACATTTAAATGAACACAAAAATACTTAAAGACAAAATGGAAGAGAGAGAGAGAGAGAGAGAGAGAGAGAGAGAGAGAGAGAGAGAGAGAGAGAGAACAACCGTGCTCAAGAAAAGAAATAGAGACAAAGAACAAGAGCTAGAGAGAGAGTAAGAGAGAGTGAGAGAAAGAGAAGAAGAGAGAGGAGGAAGAAAGAAAGAAAGAAAGAATGAAAGAAAGAAAGAAAGAAAGAAAGAAAGAAAGAAAGAAAGAAAGAAAGAAAGAAAGAAAGAAAAATGTTAAACCGGCAGAAAGAAATGGAAAGGTAGGAAATGAGAGTGCTAGACAGAGAGAGAGAAAAGAGAGAGAGGGAGTTTTTGGAAAATAACTCTTCAGAGTGGAATAAATTATTGAATGTATTTTGACGGTTTTATTCGTTCTGGAGAGCGAAAGTCTGAATATAATTAAACACCTCATTAGTTTCCGTGTCACCTCTCGAGTGTGAGAAGGCTTTTCATTCCATTAGCTCTGTTTTATAAAGTAATGAAAGCTCCGCCCACTGCCCGGCTTTCTGAAGTCTTTCTTTTTCATTGCTCCGCCCACTTACACCAGTCTGATCTCAGGTCTGATCTCCGGGTGGCTGTGTCTGTAGTGGACGGTTAATTATGGTGAAAAATTAGAGAGCTGCTGCTTTCATGAATTTTTTTCATATGAATATGTCATGAGAGCAAGACGAGAACATACCTGAACCACAGTTAGCATAGTGTAGCGTAGTGGATGAACCCAATCACGGAAACACACGCTCCACTGAAGAGTTAAGATCCCCACCGGGAACCAAACAAGTATATAAGGAGGGAGAGATACAGTAGACTCGGGGTGGAGATGAGCTGGTATAGGACTCCGGGGCCTCGTGCGCATCACGTGACTGGTGTGTGTGACAGAATATTTAAATCTGTTTGCCATAATCTGATCACATCTATGCACGGACAAAATTATGCAAGCGTCAGATCATAACACCTATATAACTTGTTGGACACCACAGAGTGGGTCAGGTGTGCAACATAAAATGGTTATGGATGTGCCACCTAATGCCTGAGACATGAGGTTTTAGAAGATTTGGGTCCTAAAACTTCATGGTGGAGGGATACATGCAGGGCATCGTCAGGCAAATTAGTCCCTGAAGATAAGTGATTTAGTTCAGATACTCTGCTATTTTACCATCATCTACAGCCATACACTCAGAGACACATGGAGCTTTACTGGAGGCAATAAAACCGTGTTTATTTGTGTTGGAGACGTCTGGTTCCATTCACCTCCACAGTAAAGAAATCAGAGTCTCTACAATGAACCAATTCACACCTGACACTACTTACACACTGAATTATGGGGATTTTACAAAACAGGTTGTAATTTCCCTTCAATGGGTAAAAAATGTTTTAGAGCGTGTCCTCTTGGCTTTACATCTTTTTCCTGAAGGAGCTCCAAATCTTTATTATACTGGCCATTGCCACTAGCATGTACTGGTGCTGAATTCTGATTAGCTGTTGGTGTCGGTTTTGTTGACTCCAAATCAAATTTTTGAATGTGAAAATGTGAACACGGTGTAATTACACCAAATATCAAGATTTTGGCTTGTGCCAGTTGTAGCATCCCCTGTGGATGAAAATGTTTGAAATTTGGTGTGTGTCAAAAGAATGTGGAATTGATTCTGCTTGTCAAAAATCATAATGTTTGTACCTTTACATCACAAGATATTGGTAAATGAAGCAATAGATTTGTGCATTGACATTATTCAGTAGGTGATGCTCCTCCATACATTGGGTCATGTGCCTCCAAGAAGCCAACCTTCCAAACTAGTGCAATTTTTAAGTTAAAAAGTTGTTTGCGCCAGTCTCACTTCAGTAACACAAAGGGACAGATCCAAATAGGATCACGAATGTCCTATTATATATCAGCCACATGGAGCTACAAGCTTATCAAGCTTCACATGGTCTGGAAAACTGTAAGTTCGTGAAATCAAATACACCATACAGAGATGAAAAGAGTTTTATCACAATCTGGGCCAAACAAAAGATGGCTGGATGAAGATGTTTTCACTGTGACCTTCATGAGTTGAGTAGTTCTCAGGTCAGAACAAATTCTTGGACATAAATGTACGCCCTTATGAGAAAGTGTACATGAATGCACATCCTTCAGAAAGACAGACCTTGATGAAGGATACGAAAGTGCACTTTTGGAAAGAGAGAGCAGATAAAAAAACATTATAAACATATAATAATGAGTCATTCTATAATTAGGGGTACATGTCATGTCCATGGGACTTGTTTATCAACCATAAATTGATTGTTAAAAGTTTATTTAATATAAAGTACTAATTTTATGTCAGGGAACATTTCCCTTTCATTTTATATGAAAATCCAACAGATCCCATTATTCATTTTTGTAAAAAAAAAAAGAAGCACATTTTGTGCTGAAACGTGCTGTTTTTGGGATGTCCGATTTGTTAAATATAAAGTTTGGTGCTTCAAAACTAAAAAAATATATTTTCTTGCACACCATTTTCACATATTTGTTCAAATTAAAAAAGCATGAGAAATGTGGGGTTTTTTTAAGTGATTTTGTTTTAATGCACATTAAATCATTTTTTTTGTGAGTGTCCAAGAAGTAATATCAACTGTCTTACCAGTTGATCCCCCTGCCAATAACTAAACAATGGTTCACTCCAAAGTCCAAAGTCCAACATCATGTGATGTCCCTGGCTGCGTCCGAAATCGCATACTACATACTACGTACTACATTTGAGTTAGTACGTACTACTCTACCGTCAAAATAGTACGTTCTATACAGGGCAGTATGAATGGAATTCGGACGCACTACATCTGCTGTGTTGAAGTTGTCACGTGTCGTGTGTCGTCACAACAGTGCGTTATTTTTTTACTTTTAAAAAGGACATTTTCTCACAAGTGTAATTTAACCACAATGAACGTGTAATTTAACATCTTCCTTAAAGTACTTACACTTGAAAAGAGCCAGGTCTCCGTTTTCCGCCGTTTTTTAATATGCCGTCGCCTCTCCCGCTGCTTTATGGTATAGCAAAGTGTCCGTCGAATGCCTACTACAGAATTCGTCTGGAAGCAGTAGGTCATCCGGGAACTTCTCGCCGACTGTTTTTCGAATACTATGAATTCGGACATACTACTCGCCTCACAAACTGTTTTCACATTCTATATAGTACGGTAGTATGTGATTTCGGACGTAGGGCCGGTCTTTTTGTAGGGAAACCTGAAGACACAATAGTAAATCTCTACTCCCCCTCTTCAATATTTTCTCAACATTAGTGTGTGCGCATAGAGCGGGTCAATTAACCATCAGCTGTGTTACCAACATATTCTTGTGAATTTCTATAGTAGCTGTATTTACGAATATGTGGAGTTGATTAAGGTCTTGTAGTGTAGGATGAGAAGTCTGCAGTTAGCACGAAGCCCCAAAAATGGCCGAAATGTCAACCGTGTTACTCAGTATCTGTAACACAGTTGACAGGGAGTAACACGGTTGACACTTTGGGTAATTTATTCTCCTAGTTTATGCCCATATTGATTGTTTGTGAAACAAATCATGATTTTTTGTTATTACACATGTTTTCCTATTACACTTATATGACATATTAATTACTGATGACTTGCTTAACAACATGATTTACATCAGAGGCAATAAATTTTGATCTAAATTTGTGGAATAGTGATTATTTTGATAATAACATGGTTTGAAATTACACTTAGCCTACATAGTAATAAGATGAGTGATTGTGTTTTAGAGAGATGGCTTTATCTGGTGCCGAAAAGCAGCGCCAGGCATGATGCCGACCCTGAAAGAATGGCTGCATATTTAAGAAAACACAGACAGAGGTGGCATGAGAGCAAAAAGGAAGGGAAAGTCAAGACGGTCAACGATTTAAGTGAGAGGGAAAAGAGAAGGAAGCGGCAGTACTGGAAAAGAGCACAACGTGAATGCAGAAAGAGGGCACAGCCTCAAATTTCAAGGTAAAGATTTATTAAACAGAAAATTGGATAATGCAAGGAACTGTTCTGTAAAATGTGAAAATCAAATCAAAATTTTCCAAAAGTTTTTGTTAAGGGAACAACTGCTTATCTCAGAAGCAGGCATCCTGTCAACTGTGTTACTTTGCCAGTCAACTGTGTTACATGTGTTATTTTTGTCATAAATGTTTAAAATGTTCTAATAAACTGTAACAAACAAGACTGTGTCTCTCTCTCTCTGGATAAATACATTGAATAAAGATGGTAAATATGTCTAAATTCAGGGTTAGGTGGACTGATGTGGAAAAAAGATCCATCCTTCATGTTAGTATCCCACAGAATCAACACTATAAAGCTCAAAATTCATATCATACAATTATTTAAAACACAAAACCTCAAAACCTTTGGTGAGTGGACTAAAAAGCTTTCAAAAAATTGTGTTATCAAATCTGTACTACCTAATACATGTTTTCTCTGACCAAACATTTTTCCATAACACAGTTGGCAAAATATATGTCCAATAATTATTTTCACAAATATATTTAAATATTCATTAGAGATTAAGCTTGGCAAATTATGATTTTAACACATTAAAAGTGTATACCATGCAACCATCAAGATAATTTTTAAAAAAGAATACAGATTTTTTCTGGTTTCGGATATGCTGAAATGTACCCCTAATTACGGAATGACTCTAACACATTAATGTATATTGTGTATATATATATTAATATATATACACACAAACGTAAATCAATTTACTGGTCAAATCAATTTTCCCAACTGAAATGAACTGAAATGCCATTAATCCATTCCGGACCTCCAAAAAACAATGCAATTTTTGTTTTTAAGTAAGAAAAATTTGCTTTTATGCAATTAATATAAAAAACACAATACAATAGAATGTACTGAAATAAACTGTTTTTATTAAAGCATAATGTACAGCAGGCCTATTCAACTAGCGACCCGCGGACCAGATCCGGCTGTTTAGAATTTCTTTATGGCCTGCCAGACTTTCAGGAAATCAGTGAGTGATTCGTGTGATATAATAAAGCAATGGGATTTGGATGATGATTGGCTGGTAATCCCCCGCTACTTTCGCCAAGATTGGCCAATCCGAGCACAGAAGTTGCCATATTATTAGCCAATCGCAGCCGAAAGAGGCGGGATTTGTCAGAAAATGGGTGCGTTACCTAATGCAGAGCATAGCTGGCAGGTGATGTATATACTCTAACGACTTTAACGGTCAGAGTTCTTGCTTGGAACCGGACGGGGTTAAAACATAGGCATACCGGACTTGGAATCCTGTCAGTTGCTAGACCCCACACCACCCCCCACCCCCATAAACGGACACGGTGTGAAATCCAATTAGCACAAAACCCCAACCCCCCACCCCCCCACCCCCCCGGCCTGGCCAGTCTGAAAATGGAACTGAATTTAGAGGGGGGGGGGGATTGACCCAACAACCCATTGAATTTGATCAAATCAATAAAATTCTGTATCATTCTTCTGTTACTTGTTGCTTGCAAGGATATTTTATATTTACACTTTATTTATACTTTAATGGAATGTGGTCAGGGAGCCCAACTGCGTGATACTATGGTTTGAAGTTGCAAGCCAATTCTTTTTAGGAGTCACCATAAACAGTGACAAAGCACCGGTGTACAGTCGCAGGTCTTCCTCTGCCAAGTGCTTGAGGGGCAGGTTGGGCTAGAGGGTTGGTGGAACCTGCATGACGCTGCAGACACTGAAGAGGCTGTAATTGGCAACGTCTTGTTGGAGCTGTAATTACTCTCATCCCTGGTAACTTCTCTGAGGGTCATTAAAACAGCAGCCAATTAACAGAGCAGAGTGGTGCCTCCTCGGGGGTGGGGGTGGGGGGGTGTTGGAGAGAGGAGGAGGAAAGAGAGGGCACGGAGCGAGAGTGTGAGTAAGAGGAGGAGTGCAGGATGAATGTCTTCAGCTCTTTAATGAGAAACAAACACTTGGCTCCGGGCAAGAGGACACACTTGAGTGGCCGCAAACCAGAGCACAGCAATCGATGACAGTGAAGACAGACTGTTCTCCAAACAGCTGCGCTGGACTCCAGTTCTAACGTCTGTGATCAGGGTTCTTGAAGGACCACACTAATGGGCCTTATAGTGGTGGAGAAGGTCACCTGTACAAATTATCTGGAGGCTTTAATAGAAACACAAACCATTTTCTGTAACTCACAGGCCACTTTATCAGAAACACTACCTAGTGCTTCCGCTTACTGGACACTTTATTGGAAACACCATCTTGTTCCTCCACTCCCTGGCTACTTTACCAGAAACCCCTCTATTTTCTCTCCTGTCTTCAGGAGTCCGGGTTCAGACTGTGGTCCAGATTGTCAGCCTCATCATTTCATAAACTGCTCAATTTCTGACCACAGGACACTTCTGTCCAGATGTTATTGAGAGGGACTGTTTTCAGAATAGTTGTGAAACTGAAATATGTGTGTGTGAGTGTGTGTGTGTGTGTGTGTTTGTGTGTGTGTGTGTGTGTGTGTGTGTGTGTGTGTGTTGCTGGTATGAGAGTATTAGGCTGATGAAGGTCTAGAGGAGTGAACACACACTGAGCACCAACAGATGGACCATAGTCTGGAGCTACAGGGGAGGGACTTCCGATAAAGTGGCCGTGTTCTTAGTGGGTGTGAGGGAGAAAAGAAGGGCTTTTATGTGGGTGAAACAAACGAAAATGAATGTAATCTGCTCCTCGCGACTTGTTTGTTCCTCTTATTGTCGGCGGCTGATTTATTAAACCTCCCGCGCTTCTGACATTTACTTCAGTTTTTCGCTTCGAATTCTTTCGCAGATTAAAGTTTTTGCGGAATTAAAACAAAAGAGGAGAAAAAAGTGGTGTCACGTCCTAAATATACTTTCATGTGAGGCTTCGGGGGATAAAGAGGCGTAAATAGCTGCTGCTCTGCAAAGGCCTTTTAAAATGCGACTCTTTGACACGAGAGCTTCATTATAAGTAAAGGACAGAGTGTTTCGGAACACAGCTGTGGGCTACACACACACACAAACACACACACACACACACACACACACACACACACACACACACACACACACACACACACACA
>JBBJLR010030252.1:0-12649 GCA_037577145.1 Brachypetersius gabonensis
CACACACACACACACACACACACACACACACACACACACACACACACACACACACACACACACACACAAACAGAATTAATAATAAATAATAAACAATTAGTAAATGTATACAATTAGGGGCACCTACCGTATCTATGACAAGGTATTGCTCATTCTATAACCATGTAGATGCAGTTTGTGATTTGCAATTATAGACAGTGATTTTGCATGTTCTCCCTCGGCACATACCCTGTATACTGACTGTTACTTGCCTTTTTCCATTTACTGATGCAAAAATATGTAGCTTTTATAGATTGTTTTACAGGGAATGGTTCATTCTTCAGGTAGAGTGTCTGTGTGGTTTTCCGCTGGGAGCTCTGGTTTCCTCCCAGCTTAACCGCTAAATTGAATCCTAGACATGACCGTGTGTGTGAGTGTGTCTGTCTGGTTTTCTGCTCTGTGATGGACTGGTAACCTGTCCAGGGTGTTTCTCTGCCTTCTACCCTGGACAGATAAATGAATGGATGAATGGAATTACAGACCATCTTTTTATCTACATCATTTGTAAAGTTCATTGATTGTCAGGAATCCTAATAAGCAGGTATTATTTGGGTGGTGGATCATTCTCATGGTAATAAAATGTCTCTGTCTCTCTCTCACCAAATGAGAGAGTGCCCCTATATGATAAGTGGAGCTGATAAAATGGCAATGAGTGTAGATACAAGGTACATGCATACATAGATATAAACAAACATACAGTTCTCTCACGACTCACTTAAAGGCATTTGGTGCACAAAGCGAAAGTGACAGTCCATCATCTGAGTCTGGATCAGTTCAGCAGGAGGCTCCTCGGTTATCCAGTGAAAACGATCTGTCTGTAATGTGTCTCTCATTAGTGCCGGGTGGTTGGTGGTGGGACCCTGAGAAAGTGGAACCAAATACAGGTCACTTGAACTGTACAAATTGTCACTGTTTGGTGGCTATTAATTAAAAAAAAAAACACAAAGAACAAACATAGGTGTTTAACTCACAACAAATATTTCTCCAGTTGTGATGTCTTTATCAACCACAAACCATGCATCTCTCTGCCCTCCTATCCTTGCTCGCTGTCCTAAGGTAAACGTGAACCATCCTACAGGAAAAGGCAGAATAAATACTTTGTTTGGCCATACAGCATCAATGACAATGCAGTATAAATTATGAATTAGAAATGTAAACAGCATGACAACACAGTACAAGAATAATATACCTTTATGTTCCCCCATTATCTTCCCATCTTCAATAGAGACAAAATGTCCAGGTCTGGGTTCTAAATACTGTCATAAAGAAAGTTAAGCATTCAAATCTATGCCGTTTCATATGCTGTATGAGTACAACTGAGCAAGTGTGAGTGTATAAAGCACATACTTCAAGAATAAAATCCTCAAAGTGTCGCTCACCAATGAAGCAGATTCCCATGCTCTGCAGGAGACATGAAAGTATGTTAGTATGTAAAAGTCACTTTGGAATACACGTAATATTATGGATATGCATATTTTCTAATACAATATAACACTCAAATTCTGTAAGACAGTGTATTCCCTTTCTTCCCTTTATATTCTGATTAGGCACTACACACCCTTTTAATATTCAGACATGAAATAATACAAATTTATGAAAGGGTTTTTATAGATTTGGAGAAAACGAGTGCTGACCCTGTTTGAATGAGTCACCAGTAGTATATCAATGATTTTATTGAATACTGTTTAACCGTTGTGTTGCTTGGTAACCATAGCCTACTTCATACCACGCCTAAAAAGCACATCTAGCCATAGTAAAACTGCTCTAACTGCCTTGAGTGGTGCCATGCTTTATTATAGAAGAGATCCTGCATTACCTCTTTCTTCTTTAGGACACGATGGAAACCAGCCTCAGTAGCAATCTTCTTAACAAAATCTTTAGTGAGTCCTGCTAATGGGAAGATGGTCTGCCGCAAGGCATCCTGAGAAATTTGACTAAGAAAGAAGGTTTGGTCTTTTAGGCGATCAGCACCTTGGTACAGCCTCACCGCTGCAAATCAAAAGATCAAAATATTACAAAATGCAGCACGATCAGCCATACTACAACTTCACATGCTAAATATAACTGTAAATACATTGGAATGATACTGTAGAATAGATAAGAATGTAATTAATATCTCAACTTGAAAATGTCTGAAAATTGTACATTTTTAAGTGGGCAAATGATTTTTTAATTCTGATATGGAAATACACCGTTTATTAGGTACCTACCTTGATAGTACATGAATAATTCTATCAGAAACCTAATATAAAGGTTCACTTTATAGGTTTTTAAACATAGACTGTAGACCATCTGTTACTTGACATGCACTTAGTTCATGCCACTACCATGTCAGGTGTCACTACTGTGTGGAAAACAGCCCACCCAAACAATATCTGGTCAGCAGCGGTGGTCTGTTTGATTAATGGATGGGGTAGAAAGTGTTTGGTCAATAGGTTAACAATAGGGATGCACAACATATTGGCAGTTAAGCCTCTGCAATTCTGATATCACATTAGATTGCAAATGCAAAAGTGTCGCTAAACAATCACGCTAAAAAGTGTTTCTGACAGGATCACCATAAACAGCTTCGGGTGAATCGAGGTGTTCATGAAATTCAACAAAAGTCTTTTAAATTGTTGAAGTTCCTTGACCTTTGATGACTATGTGTACCAAAAAGATTTTATAATTTATTCTTACAAGAGCATTTTCCAACAATAGAATTAAACAGCTGCTATATGTAACTGATCTCTTTTTTGACTGGCTGCCCTGTATTGCAGCTCATTCAAAACACAGCCTTGGACTCTACTCAGAACTTATCATGAATAGACAGTTATACACTGCTGTGGGTTTTGTGAAATCACACAAAACTGGCTATTTTTTTGCTGCTTAGTTTCCTGGTGTGGACAGGGCAAACATTTACATATTTTTTATTTCAGAACAGTGATGATAGGGGCCCTTTAATATAATGAAAGGCTTCACAACCTCAATATGTAGCAGTATAATTGCAGTACTAATATTCGTCCATATCATGCAACCCTTGTTAACAGATATAGGCTACAGACAATAACTGTAAACCTACAAAATGCACTCATAATGGTAAGTGTTTCTTGTACAATGGCCAGTTCAAGGAAGGTGTGCCTGATTAACTAGCATATCATTAACCCCCAAAAATGTATTGTATGTGTGAACAACCTGGCAGGTTGACATACTACACTCTGTACTTTCAATGAGCACCAGCACTTCACGTCTACTGCCAATACAGGCACTCTAATGACCTGTTACTTTCCAGTGCAACAGCATATGCAATAATAATATATATATGTATGGTGCAGTATTTTCATTCTGGATTCACATCCCGCCCACATTACTGTTACACTGCTATATTGTTTATTATACTATTCAGTCACCACACTTTGTTGAATGCTGCTAACTGCCTCCTGTGCAATAATTATACTTAGTGTGCAATACTTATCATTCCAGAAGGTTTACGTAGTGTCCACACTAGTTTGTCTATTTTCTACTGTCTGTTGTAACCTGAGATCTGTTTAATGTTGCATGTTACTATATGTCACAACGTGGTCCATGGTGAAACGTTGTCTCAGCTCACTATGTACATGTACACAGCTGTTGATGACAATAAGTAACCTTGAACCTTGAACATCATATCATTAAAGATGAAGTCCTTAAAAGTAATGAGGTACGTATTTATGCGATGCTAAGAGATGTGACAGGAAGAGCACAGAATCAAAACTCACGATTTCTGATCTCCAAGCGATCTCGGAAGAGAGGTCGCGGTGTTAGTGTATGTGTCTGCTGAAAAACCTCCTCATCTTCCAGAGATGTCATCGCATAGTGACCAGTTGCCATGGCATCAGCACCTACATATCATGTAGAGTACATTTTTCAAATACCAGTGTAATGCATGTTAATTATTGGTTTGCATCCTGTAGTCTAATGGTCTTCTAAACATCAAATAATGATCAGAATTCATCTTTTGTCAACAAAACTATTGTTTTCCTGAATGTATTGCTTAAGGGGGAAAGACTCTTGACTTTTTATTTGTAGTAGGGTTTAGATCTAATCCACACCTGACCCATTTAACTATTCCATTTTAACTTCTGCAATTTGTAAAAGACCCTTTAATTTTTTTAAACAAACAAATCAATGACATTAAACCAAATCACCCAGTTAATCACATTACCCATTTAATTATTGTCACTGAAATGCCTGAACAGCTGGATCAGGGGCATAAGGTTTGGATTAGAAGTAGATCTTTTTAAGAAAGTAAATTGTCAAGTGACAACTGGATTAAAGCAGGAAGACTTACCTAAAGAGTTAACTGTGTACTGATAGAAGTGTTTGAATTTGATATGTTTGTTGCAGATTATGTCTGGATTTGGAGTTCTTCCCTTCTGGTATTCCCCAAGAAGATTACTTAAAAAAGCAGAAAAGCAGAAAACTATCATCCCAGAAAGTAATAAATTAACCCATCAGTAGCATCTACTGGACTGTCAAGAAGAGACCAGCGCAGGATGATACCTAAACACTTCGTGCCAGTACTCTTTGACGTAAGAAACCTGGTGGAAGGGCATGTCCAGCAACTGACACACTTTATATGCATCCTCACAGTCTCTTTCAGACGTACACATTCCTTTTTCATCCAGTGAATCCCAGTTCTTCATGAAAACCCCAGTGACATGATAACCTAAAGAACAGAAAAACACACATCTTATTGAAAACACGAGTCAATCCATTTGAAATTAAAGAAGACATCTTGACTAACTGTATTAAATTCGCATTACAATAAAATGATATCAATGTGCCCAATTAACACGGTACAAGATGTTAGGCTTGTATCATGGTTATTTTCTGAAATGCAGAAGCTTATAAAAAAGTGGGTATTAAAGCTTTTGGTGCTGTAGAAATTAGTAATATTACTCTTTGCATTCCTTTTTAACTCTCTTTTACTTTTTTAAAGTCTTTTTTTATTGAATGTGTATCTATCAAAACAGAAAATATATGTAGATGAGATATATGTTTGCAAAACACTTGCTCAAAAAACAGGAATAAAATGTTGGTCTAAATCAAATCAGTATATCAGACCCCAAACAAGACAGAAAAGAATGACATGATCTGAGGAGGCCTGTTCTGAATTCAGTGAAGTGTTGGCATTTTTTAAAAGCTGAACGCATTCTGAATTGGAAATCGTCCTCACCTGGAAAAAGTGGAAAAAAGGCTCAATTTGATTTCAGGATAACTGAAATAAACAGTCCCAGGCAAGGTTCAGGGTTAGAGATTCTTAAAGTAATTTAGCTATTTTTTTATTAGTTGCCCCTTGAAACCCTATAGAAGGTCAATGTTATTTTATAGTCACTTGAGGAACACTGGAACTTAAATGTACAGTGCAGCTCCACAGCCTCATCCCCCAATAGACCTGTATTTACACATTCATTTCAATCAATTTTCTGGAGGATGTACAGATAAATCACCTATATATAGCTTTGTGCTACATTTTGTACAAAAATGATGACAAAACATTTCTTGATTTAAAAACTAGTTACTGAAAGTAAGTCTCTTTGTGTGGTGCTGTTATATTGATTTCAAGCTCTACAGCCTCATGAATGCCCATCTGAAGTACACAATACACACAAAAGGATTGGGACGCCTGACCATTACACCAAAGGGACTTTAATGACACTGCATTCAAATACATCTATAAAGTCTATAGACTTTAATATGGAGTTGGTCCCCCTTTGCAGCTATAACAGCATCCACTCTTCATGAAAATCCACAAGATTTTGAATTGTTTCTGTGGGAAAGTGTGCTCCTTCGTGCTTTAGAGCATTTATGAGGCCAGGCACTGATGTTGGACGAGAATGTCTGGCTCACAATCTCTGAGCCAGTTCATCCCAAAGGTGTTGGATGGGGTTGAGGTCAGGGCTCTGTGTGGCCAGTCAAGTTCTTCCACAGTGAACTTATCCAACCATGTCTTTAAGGACTTTGCTTTGTGCTCTGGGACTCATGCTGGAATAGAAAAGGTTCTTCCCTAAACTGCGTCCACAAA
This sequence comes from Brachypetersius gabonensis, assembly GCA_037577145.1. Lineage (NCBI taxonomy): Eukaryota > Metazoa > Chordata > Actinopteri > Characiformes > Alestidae > Brachypetersius > Brachypetersius gabonensis. Next base: position 6,086 of record JBBJLR010030252.1, read on the forward strand.
GTTGGAAGCATGGTGTTGTCCAAAATGTCTTAATATATTGAAGAATTAAGCTTGAGCTTCACTGGAAGTAAGGGGTCTAGCCCAAACCCTGCAAAAGGGGTGCCCCATTACTTTTGAATCCACCATGTAGTGTATTCTGACCCGAAAGCTGGAAATACTGACGTACTGGAGACATCTCTTACCCCTTCTCTTGAGTAAAAGAGCAGCGACAGAACTGTCCACCCCACCAGACAGGGCACACACAACGTGTCTCACCACACCCATGATTTTCACTCCGAGTTTCTAGAAATATAACTCTTAACATTGCCACAGCTGTCATACTCTCCTGTAGGGTATCTCCATGTTTGCGTCCCGGCCCGAAATACCGTCCTACAGGAAACAAAGCTGCAATAGTTCCGTCTCCACTACGCCCAGCAGTACTGTGAAGTGTGAGCACCTTTGGTTCAGGTCAAAGTCTACATATTTTATATTTAATATTCTGATCTACATTACACTCTGATTTGTTGTGCAAGCAGTGAAATGTTAACTTTTGTTTTATCTGAACACCAGATTTGACTGAAGTGATTCATATTTATATGCGTGCGTTGCGTTCATTCAGTGTGTGAAGTGCGAATTATATCGGATATACTGATCTATTTCAGATGTGTGTTGATGCATATCTGTACTTTTATGAAGCAGTGAAAGACCCTTGAACGATTGTCAGGATGTTGTATTTACTCTGTGTGATCTATGCTGCTGAATACTGAAATATCCAGAGTGCAAAAATAATTTCCATAGAAAATTGCACTCAGGTAAACAGGGAAAAGTTTGGACATAACCTTCGGTGGATGTTTTAAACAGTAGAAGCGGACAAGTGATCTCTAACTGAGCTTTTCTTCATCTCTCAGCACAATGGAGGAGCTGACAGCAGACAGCATAACTCTTCGGGTGCTTAAAGAGGCTCGGGAGAAAGTCATGTCCAGCCCTTTAGGAGTGATTCAAACCCCCATGTTTCCCTGGTGCCAGACTACTCTGCCCTGTGATGTGCCCTGCAACATTCATCTAAAGCTGGAGAACATGCAGAGGACTGGTTTGTTTGGGTTTTTTTAGAGCACATTTTCACAGCAAAAAGAGATATAGATAAGTTCTGTTGTACTATTACAAAATTCTGTTCTGTTTCAACATTATTTTCTATTCTAAAGTTCCATTCCCAAGTTCTTTTCTTTTCTAAAATGACATTCCCATATTCTATTCTGTACTAAAGTTCCATTTCCAAGTGCTTTTCTGCACTAAAGTTCCATTCCATAGTTATAGTCTATTCCAGCACTGAATAGTATAATTAGAGCTCAACTCAGACTGAATTTGAACCATGTACTCATACAAAACAATCTAATGGTGCTTTTCTGTCAATTGTTTATTAATTCGTTCATTTATTTATTTATTTATTTATTTACCAACAGGATCATTTAAAATCAGGGGCGTTGCAAATCAGTTTGTTAAAAACTCAAAAGGCAGTTTTGTCACAATGTCTGCTGGAAATTATGGAAAGTCCTTTGCTTACGCCTCTAAACACTATGGAACAACCGGCAAAGTAGTGATGCCTGAAACAGCCCCCATCTCCAGATCTCTCCTTATACAAGTATGACCCTGTCATTGCTCCAGGAGTCAATGTATTATGTAATACGTTCAATGCAATTCACACAAAACTCATTTAAATTCGTAATGTATCAACAGAGTTTTGGTATTGAGGTGGAACGAGTGCCAACACCACGCCTTATGGATGTAGTCAGGCGATGTGTTCAAGAGGAGAACATGACTTTCCTGCATTCCATCAATGATCCAGTGCTCATAGCAGGACATGCTAGGTATCATCGAAACAAATCCTCACCAGGATTCACAAAATCAAACTCAGGGGTCAGATATTCCTGATTAAACTTTGCTGGTGACTTTAAATCAGGTTTGATAAAAACACAAGACTAATGTTCAAACGTTTTAAATCTCTTATTATGTTAATAATATTTGTTATTTTATATATAAGAATAGCTTATACTATTTAAATAAGTGGCAGTAGTAGCAGTAAGTAGAGACACTACATGTAGAAATGACCTTTTTGCTCCCACCAACCAGACGGATATTTAAGTTTTTCATTTACTAATGAACAAGGTGCTGTAAGTATTTTGACTGTTATTTCAAGTCTGTCTTTATAATGCTGTAGTGTTGGTTTCGAGATCTTGGAGGTGGTTCCTAATCCAGATGTGGTGGTGGTCTGCTGCGGTGGAGGGGGTTTGCTCGCTGGAGTAGCAGCTGCAGTTAAACTGTCTGGATGTGAAGGGACAAGAATCTATGGAGTGGAGCCAGAAGGAGGTGAACATCCAATTAAATATTATCAAGTCAGATGTTACTCAAATACAATGAAGAAGATATCGGATAGATTAGAATTAGATTAGATTAGATTGGGTGCATATACTAGCCCAATTTGCTCTTCATTCAATTAATATTCATTGAATTAATAGTTGCTGATGGTTAAATACTTGAATATTCTTTTTATTTAACAGCATGCACCATGTACAAAAGCTTCATTGAGAAGAAGCCTGTTGGCATGGACAGCAAAAGTATTGCCTCTGGTCTTGCACCACCTTTTGCAGGTGAGAAGATTCCACATTTTTACACAGCCTTGAATGAATTAGGAAGATGTGTAAGCTGCTTTAAATGGAATGACTGCTTCAGTGAACAATCAAATGTTTTGCCTTAACTGTCAGTGTAGACAGACCTGGCATCTGCTTTTGCCACCCTGTATAACATACTGTTATTTTTAATAATGGGAAAAGGCATAGTCAAGATTAAGGGTTCAGAATAACCACTGCTAGTGTTTATAGTGTGTGTGACATGTCCATTACATTTCATTACACTATATTACATTCATTTAGCAGATACTTTTATCCAAAGTGACTTACAGTATGGGGAAACTCAGGTTTCAGGACAGTATGAGAACTAGAGGAGACTTCCAAGTGCCAAAATCTTTATGTAGGAGTAGTGGAAGAAGATATTAGGAGAAGAGATGTTCTCTAAACAATCTGAACAAATGAGTCTTCAGGAGGGTTTTGAAGTCCATTCTCAAAGAATAGATAAAAGTGGGATGATGTGATGTTCGGTTAATTTAGAGTTTTTCTGGAGTTTGTTTCCTAATTTGGGCAGCTCACCACACTACATCACTAAGAGTTCTTGGGCAAGACTCCTAACACTATATTTGCCTACAAAAATTGTAAGCTTTTTTTATATATTTAGGCATGCAACACAATGCTGTTATAGGCTTCTATTACTTTCTCATATCTCCATTGCAAAACTAAAGCAAGCTTCAGACACCAGCATGTCTTGGCTGACTGCATTTGGGGGGACTTTTGACCAAATTGCTTTAATCAGTGTTAAAACAGCATCGTTGTTTTGTCGGGATCAGTACTTTGCCGAATCGCTGTCTGTTTTCTGCATGTCGCCTCTCAGGTGCTCTGCCATATGCGATGTGTCAGAAGTACGTGGAGAAGATAGTGTTGGTGACTGACGAGGAAATCAGGTCTGCTGTGTCCACTCTTTACAGAGCTGGTCTGGTTGTAGAACCATCAGGATCCGCAGCTTTTGCTGCCGTGGTTAACGACAAAATACCGGACATCACTGACAGAAACGTCGTGGTCATCCTGAGTGGAGGGAACATTGGAAAAGATGAGCTTACCAACTTCCCCGACTGAGTAACACAGTAGTTGTGCTTTAGATTATTGACATGCATCAGTGCATTGATCTGAAGGTGATGATTTACCTGCATCAATTGTGGAGTGTTAGAATTAAATTGATCATGATACTCAGTGAGGCATTTGGACATATTTTCCCTTGTAGTCACATTTGTCTAACCAAGTTTTAATTGTACCAGTTGAACTATTTCCAAAAGAACCATACTCAGATCTAGTAATCAATTCAAGATAAGGGGTTTATAGTCTTATATGATTGCATTACACTTAATTTTTTGTGAAGACAACTTATAAAGTAAGACTTCATTGTATGAACTCTTATAGGACCAATGAACGCAAAAGTCTAATCATGGTTATGAATTATTTTCCTTTGATAGGTTTTACAAAAAAAAATTTTTTATGAGATACAGCTCAGCGGTTTCCTATTAATAGTCTCAGTAATCACTGTTTCCTGTTCTATCTTCTCTCACTTGGTTCCAGGAACCATTTCACCTCACTACAAAACATGCAAATCAGTGCCAGGGCCTCTAGTATCTCATTTCTGGAGAAGTGAAGTAGTATTGCAGTAAAATACTCGAATGAAGGGGTTTTTTTCCTCAGGATAAAAATATTTTTGATTGGGAATGTTTGTATGAATAAAAGACATAAGATTCAGAGTTTTGTATGAGGTTCATTGTATTTGGTTAAAGAGAAAAATAAAGGACATTGATTTCTCAGAGGAACATGTAAAACTGTGTTGCTCAATAATGTAGCTTATATATATATTTTCTGGAGAGCAGTAGAATTTAAAATAGTATCATGCTAGTTGCCAGCTAAACACTACAGATTCACTGAGGTTATTTTTGTCTTTTACCAGTTTAAATTTTTTAATGTAGTATTTAAATTGAATCATCATTCCTTAATACGTCTTAATATATTCATTTTAATAACCAGTGTCAGTGCTTTCCTTTATACATGTGTCTTCTTTTTCTTCCAAAGACCCTTATAGTAAGAGGAACTATTTTTGATTGTCCTTTCTGTCCTTTTCACAACCTTAGGGTTTCTTAGGGTCATCTAGGATGCTTGCAGAGAATGTCAGAATATCATTGGCTATCTGTATGATTAAGCAGAACATTTCTCATAGCCATCCTGAAGAGAGATAGTAAACTGACTAGTTTTACTAGTATACAAAGCTTAGAAGGTATCTTACTAGGTTGTCTTTTTTCTCCTGAAATTGTTGTTTGAGATTTGTCTCCTTTAGATCAGTGGTTCCCAACCTGGGGTCCGGGCCCCCCTTAGCGGGGCGCTAGAGATCGCAGGGGGTGCGCATAACATTATTTTGTATGCACTGAGCTTACCAAAATCATATTTGTACACATTAAATGAATAAAATTCCAATGTCTGAGAAATGTAATTGTGTGAATGTGTGTATACAGTAGTATGAGAACAGAAACCTACAATCGCTGTTTATTTTTTGCAAATAAAAGTTTGTATTTAATCACCTTTTTCTTTATGTGAGTCTATGCGGGTAGGAGTTGGGGTTGGGGGGGCCTCGCTTGTCTTGGACACAGGCAAGGGGGGCTTCAAGAAAAAAAGGTTGGGAACCACTGCTTTAGATCATTGATATTTTGCCTGTGAGGCTGACATATGTAAATGCCCTGTATTGTGTAAATCTAAATAGTCTAGGCTAAATGGGCGCTTTAATGGTCTCACAACAGCAAGGACACACTGAGGAAAATGGCCTTCCTCAGTGTTTATCATTATCTTTGTGGGAGAGGAATTGTTACAGAATCGTGGAAACAGAAGTAGGATTTGTGAAGGATTTTCTGCCTTAAAGAATGAAGACAAAGTGGATTTGCATGACCTTTGTGTCAGAGCTGACTGTGATGAGCTACAAATGTAGCCTTCTCTCAGCAGGACTTCCTCTTATTAAAAATGAACAGACTCCTCTAATAATGAGGATTAACCAAGGTATGACGTACAAGACAGATACGAAAAAATAACATTCAGAATTCCTTTGCGACACATAATGTGCTTCTGCAGACGCCTCCTGCAATCAGAGTATATATGTTTAAATCTGTAGCTAGCACCAGTTTTAAGCCTAATGCTTTGTGACATCCTGTGATGAAAAAAGGCCTGGTGTTTGTCCAGCCAAGTGAATGCATTTAAATACTTTCTTTGACTTTGACTTGCATTAATGGCTCATTTCATCCTCACAGGAAAAGCTAGACAGCTGATTTTTTTTTCCACAAATGTTTTGGTCCATGCACTTGCTCAGAAAAAAAGCATGAAATAAGGATGTCTTGCATCAGGTTTATTATAAAAGGTCAAACAAATAAACAGGTCTTTCATATAATTAAAATAATCTTTTTGAAATTATATTTGGAGGGAGGTCTTAGAAGACTCCTGTTCAGTGGATGGTTCCTTAAAAATAAAATTGAAAGCACTCAAAAGGAAAATGTGTATAACTTTGGAAACAAATGTGGTTCTTTCATGGGATTGCTGAAAAGATTTAAGCACTTATTTTTAGGGGTGTCCTATTGGCACCACCTCTGCTATACAACATCCTTGATGGCCATTCTGCAGACAACAGCGTCCAGAACAGTTCCACACTTCTCCTCTTGGGGTGTGACTTTGTAGAGCTGAAATTACAGAAAGAATACATTTTCATACTCAAGAGAACCATTGGCCACTTGGGTCAGACTACATTTATATATTCAAAAACACAATTATGTGAAAGTTATCATTCTCACGATGAATTGTTCTGCAATCTAATTTTCTGAGTGTATGTTTAGGGCTGCAACTATCGAATATTTTTGGAATCGAGTATTCTGTCAATTTTTTCATCGATTAATCGAGTAATCGGATA
>JBBJLR010030281.1:0-12647 GCA_037577145.1 Brachypetersius gabonensis
TGTGTGTGTGTGTGTGTGTGTGTGTGTGTGTGTGTGTGTGTGTATGTATGTGTGTGTGTGTGTGTGTGTGTATGTGTATGTATGTGTGTGTGTGTATGTGTGTATATGTGTGTGTGTGTGTGTGTGTGTATGTGTCTGTGTGTGTGTGTATATGTGTGTGTGTGTGCATGTGTGTGTATGTGTGTATATGTGTGTATATGTGTGTGTGTGTATGTGTGTGTGTGTGTGTGTGTGTGTGTATGTGTGTTTGTGTGTGTGTGTGTATATGTGTGTGTGTATGTGTGTATGTGTGTGTGTGTATGTGTGTATGTGTGTGTATGTATGTGTGTTTGTGTGTTTCCTTATCACAATTGCTCAAGATTATCTCTTCAGAGGACCTTGCAATTGATTTTGGAAGAGAGACAAGCTTTTGATGTCGAGGAAGAGGTTTCAGAATGTGAGCATCACATTAATGAAAATTCAGAGTCTGACAGTAACTGAAAAAGAAGAAGAAGAGAACTGAACATCAACCAGCACATTAAGGAAGGTAGCCCGTCCGCAGCCAGCTCCATGACAACGTGTTCAGTGTTGAGACTGACCTGTGTTGAGCTTGTCTGACCTGCATGTGTTACATTTCTAATGAAGTTCAAATGAATAAAAATCAATAGTTATGAAAAATCTTACTCTGTTTGTAATTTGTTGATTTTTTTCTCATTCATATCTTGATTATAAAAAAAAAACGAGTAGCATATGAATTCATAAATGTGATCTAAGAAAGGTAAAGGGCAAATACTCACTATATATGCTGCTCATATGGCTTCTAATTGGGATGAAGTAAACATCTGTTAACACAAATATAAACACCACCCAAGGGTTAAAGAGGAGGAGGACGAGGAGCACCTGGTCTCACAGATATAGATGATAAGGCTGAAAAGGGAGCAGGATAATAGTGGAGCAGAAAACCAGAACAAAAGCCTCATGACAGGATGTTTGAAGCTAGACAGGGTGTTTGATTTGAGTTACGTCTAAGATGAGACAAGATAAACCTTTATTAGTCCCACAAGTGGGAATTATTAGTTATTAGTCCCAGACATGAACAATTTTTAATGAAGAAAGAATCCTTTTAAGCCAGAAAAAATATTTGTAAAATAAGTTGAAGATTATGCTTTGTTTTTAAATGAATTATAATATGGTCATTTGTTGCCTTATAAATAACTCTTAATCATAAAAAAAATCATTAGAAGTCAGAAGCAATCATTTGCAGACAGAAAATGAACCAATTGTATTCAGAAAATAATCATTTGAAGCTATTTGAAGTCATTTGTTGACAAAAATGAGTAAGCTGGCAAGTGTAATTGGCAAAACATCATTAAAGTGAATGAGCGCCATAGCTATGAATCACTGTTTCCGTCTATGCAGGGACAATGGCAGCCATTCTCTACTGCTCATTTTAGGCCTGTTTGGTTGCAACCCCTTAAAATTACAGCTGGTGGTGAACTGGTGGTATAAAATAAAGCTCTTATCCATCTTCCACTTGAGATTTTTCAATGAGGTGTGGAATAAGGAGCTTTCATCCTCCAGATGACTTCCTAATGTGGTTTCTTTAGTTCCTTTGATGTTTCTGCTTAGTGCCACACTTCTGCTTTGAACACAGTCCATTTTTCACCATTCTATCCAGTGTGTCCAATGGTTTTCTCCAAGCAGTGTATGTATTCATGTTTTTAGTTTTAGAAAGAAATCTGTCATGCCGAAGATTTCATTAATAACAATAGACAAACCCATCTTTCCCACTTTATGAGCTCTATCTGGTTACTGGACCACTATTCACACTATAACCCATATAGCTGCCTTCTTCTCCATTTATCACTGATCTGCTGACCCAGTGCCAAGGCATGCTGGGATTTTTATACTTTATAGCCTTCACTGGCATCCAAGAGATCGTGATGAAGCACGCGGGGCCTTTTATCGTGGTCAGTAATTAACAGTTTGGATACCACCTCTGAAGGACTGGGAGAACCAGTCAAGCAAGCCCCGCTCATTAATCTGCCTTTCTTAATCATAATAAATAGCCTGCCACACACAGTGAGGAGCACAAATCAGACCGTCAGGACACTTGTCTTAGCTCATCAAACTTTGCTCTGCACATCACGGGTAAATGAGACCACATACAGATGGTATAACACAAACATACTATTGGACCTAATGTTGGTTTATGAACCAACATTAGGTCGTGAGCAAATAGCACCTCTATGATGCTGGGTGTGTTTAGTAGCACCTCCATGAGATTCTAGTCTAGTATGTTAATGCCAAGCCAAAGACATTGCAAATAAATGTTTTCCTTGCCATTCTAGGGTTAAACATGTCTTATCTGAAACTGGAGATGACATGCCCATGAAAACAGACACATTAACATCACTCTTTCATCAGAAACAAACCTTAATTGGGAATCCTGTAGATTTTCCAAAAGAATTGGTCGATTAAATTTGTTGGAAAGTAAGTTAGAAAATGTAAAGAAAGAAGGATTGATGTCAGATGATCCATTCTATAAAAATGTGCAGGGTCTGTTCACTGCATAGTGGGGATAAATGGAGACAGACATCTGAAGAGTGTAAAATCGCCCTTAAATGACATGTACAGGGGGGGTGGTGGCCTAGTGGTAGGATACTTGTCTCTGGACCAAGAGGTCATAGCTTTGAATCCAACCTTCCGCACCACCACTGGGTCCCTGAGCAAGACCCTTAACTCCACATTGCTCCAGGGAGACTGTCCCCTGTAGGTAGGGAATGGAAGTCGCTTTGGATAAAAGTGTAAATGTACACTTTCTTTTGGTCACTGGGTATCAAAGCTATTGGTCGACTGAAAGAAAACGAATGAGTGAAAGCAAGTTATTTTTTTCTCTAAGTTCTTTTTCATCCAGGAGAACACTGAGATTTACATAAAATCAATACCTAGACTTTGCATTTAAATATGTGTAATTACACCATACCAGTTTTAATAATTTTGACATACATACTTTGCAACATTCAGGGTTTGTTTTCTTTTTTTTTATAACTTTTTTTTTTATATTTCTCCATTAGAAATCCTAAACGGTGGGGTGTATGTGGATCAGAACAAGTTTCTGTGCCATGTAGACACCATCCACTGGCAGGACATCGTGAAGAACCCCCGAGCTGAGCTTCTGGTGGTGCCGTCCAACAACAGTGGCACTTCATGTGAGTAACTTGCCCTTGGGCTGCATTTAATCTGTATTATATAATCTGTCCTTGTAGTCTGAGTAGGATACCTTGTTATTGGTTGCTGATTGGTGCCCATTATTACTTTACTGATTATAAATACACACACCAGTCTTATCAATAAAACCACCTGCCTAATATTGTGTAGATACCCCACATGCCCCAGAACAGTTCTGACCCATCATGGCATGGACTCCACAAGACCTCTGAAGGTGTGCTGTGAAATCTGCACCAAAGACGTTAGCGACAGATCCCTTAAGGTGTGGCCTCTGCGGATCAGAGTAGTTTATCCAGCAAATGCAACAGATGCTAAATCACATTGAGATCTGGGGAATTTGGAGGCTGAGTTAACACCTTTTTGACGACTCTTTGTCATGTTCCTCAAACTGTTCCTGAGCAGTGTTTGCAGTGGCCTATTAGGGCCCATTAGGGAACACTGTTGCAGTGAAGTGGTGTTTGAAAACATAATTCATCAGACCAAGCCACCTTTTTTCTGCACCACGGTGGAGTTCTGATGTTCAGATGAATGTTGTTGGTGCTTTCAGTGTTGGACAGGGCACTCTGACCAATCTGCAGCTAAACAGCCCCATACACAGCAATCTGTGCTACACTGAGTGTTCTGAACTTTTCTATTAGAGACAGGCATAAACATTTTTCAGTAGTTTTACATCAGCTGTTCTATGTGATTGGACCAGGTGCTCTCCAGGTGTATCAGTGAGCCTTGGGTAGCCATGACCCTTTGGCCACATCCCTGGCGGTCCTTTTTTGAACCACTGTTGGTAGGGAGTAACCACTGCTCCCCGGGACCACAAGGCCCTGCTACTTTATATATCCCACCCCTTGATAAGTGCCACTGTAATGAGATCATCAGTGTTCTTCACTTCAGCTGTCAGTGGGTTTATTGTTGCAGCTGATGGGTGTATCAAGTTCCTCTTCTAAAATCAGTGTTTATGCATCAAAGGCAATCACTTTTACATGATTACTAAATTCACAGAGTGGCCTCTTATGTTAGGTATGTTATTACTGAAGCTCTCAACCACGGCCGCTAATAGCATTGCTGGTTGACAGTCCGTGCCCAACCTCCAGAGGTTCCCCCTGAAGTGTGTGTGGAGAAAGACGATTGGTGGTCGTTTGTGTACATGTGGGAAGAGAAGTCTCACTGACGAGACAGAGTCTGTCAAAAAATAATTACTCTTCATTAAAGAGGTTTAAGTGCTGAGGGTTACTCTAGATCGGAGAGGCGCGAGCACTCCATAATTACCAGCCACTCAATTAGACCCAAATGGCAGCAAGATTAAGGGGGAGAAAATGCTGGGAATACATTTAGTAGGAACATAATGTCAGATCTTAGTTTTAAGCCCATGCGAATGCCTCTGTCATATGTTAGCATAATTATGAAACATTATAGATGTTATAACGTAAACATAATTACAGTTAATACTTTTACATTTATATTTGAATTGCCACTTACCATAATAAATTACCTTAAATATTCTGTAGGGCTGTCAATATCTATTCTATTAATAATTGAGTATTATAATAATGAGTAATAATATATCACTTTAATTTGACTTCTTATACATGAAATTTGTTAGTTTATAGTTGAGATCTACCTACTGAAGGTTTCTTCCCTTTCAGTGATGTTTGCAAAGGCAGGTAGCTGTGACTTGTCAAGAGTGTTCAGACTGTTAAACTTGGCTTTATAATGATCTGTGGATATGCTGATGACTTTTCAGATTGCAGAGTAATCACTGCCATTTTAACTCGTTCATTTTGAGTAATTTACACATCCTATACATTTTAAGCTTTAACAACTTATTTTTATTATTATCAAACATAGGCAAAATATACATTCATTGCACTGGTAACCTGACTATCATTCTAATTCACGAATCAAGTCTGCTCCTAATGAGCTTTTTGGCTTGTTGTTGTAGGATGAAGGTTCTTTATAATGGAGGACAATGCCTGAGCATAGTTTATTAAAATAGTGCATAGTTTAGCAGAGTATACTTTTCACAGTGGTGATATTGGATCTGATCTGCAGGCAGACGATGTCATCGATCCTGTAATGGACGCTGTTGGGGCCACCAAGAGGACCAGTGCCAAAGCTGTGAGTTCCTAAACCTCCGACTCCAGTTTGAATCCAGTTTATTTCACCTGTGGAAGGACCTTAAAGCAATGAAAATACGGGATAATACAAGAGAGCCTCTTTGAGAGCCAGAAGAGCCGATCGTCTGAAAACGTCCCTCCCAGAAAGTCATGATATGACACAGTCATAAAAACACTGCCTGATTTCTGAGACACTGTTTTACCAATTTTCAGTAGAATTTTCAAACCTTTTTAAAGTCCATTCATGGTGGAGAGATATGCAGGGATCGTCAAGTTACAACGGTCTTGACATACGACGTTTCGAGTTTACAACGCTCTCTCCCCCTCGGCATACACCCTTGCCTGGTTGTATGCTAGTTTGGTTGCGCACAGTGGAAGTAACATGCAGTAACATGGCAGGAGATTTCCTTCCTTTTGGTTTTTCTGTGACTTAGTTGTGTTTTTATCATTTTATAACTGTGTTAGAATAGGTAAGTGACTTAGGCTAGGGTGTGTTTTGACTTACAACAAAATTCGGGTTACATCACTGTCGAAGGAACGGTTCTGTGTCTCAACCTGAAGACCCCCAGTATGTTTTTTCCTTAAAATTATTACAATTTTACCATCAACATATAAAAACTCACATGTTGGTTCACTGCTGGCCCTCACGTTAGCACTAACAGATGATCAATGTATAAAATGTACATCTTTTCATTCCTAAGCAATATATTCCTATGATGAGCTTTTTATGTACAACAATAGTAACAATCTGCATAATCTAAGAATTACTGAGAGAATATATTTTATAAACTTCACTGTGTCCCATTAAATGCAAATCTCTGGGTGGACAACCCCACCGAGTGTTTGAAGCATGTGTTTTTCGTTCCCTGATGTACATCAAACAGGCTTCTGAATTAACTTATTTCCCTTGGGACCTTCACCCTGGAGAAAAAAAAAAAAACGAAATAGAGAGTGGGCAACAAAATTCCTTTTGGCAGCAAAGAATGAAAGAACACTCTCTTATAGACTCTTTTTCCCACATGCCGGGCAGGGGAACGCTGACCCTTGACTGAGAGAAGACCTCTCCATATCAAAGACTTCATCCCATCAGTCATTCCTTCACGATGGAGGCGATATTTACAGAGGAATGAGCCAGGACTTTTGGAGCCATGTGGTTGACACCCTGCATTTAAACAGTTAGAGTAATTGGCAGGCACAGCAGGTAGCACAAAGGAAGGCTAGCAACAGGCACATCGTTTGTCCTATTTCTTTATACCAGGGAATCTACAGTAAGCATACATCGATTTTTGATAAACATGTCATGGAAGGTGTTATATGAGTACGTCCATTAATATTAGCATCAAATTACAGTGTGATTGGTGTTGTTGTGGTGGACCATTCTCACTACAGCAGTGACTCTGACATGGCTTGGAAGAGTGTACTGTGCTGCTCTAAGAGTATCGGACAAAGGAATTTTACTGCAAAACTGAAACTGACCATTAATGAGGGTCTAGGGAATGACGGTACAAATATCAACAGAACAAACATCTATACAAGCAAAGTCTCCAGTCTTTTGTAACAAGTGCTTTGGACTATTTTTGCATGTCTGGCTTGGTGACTGACATCAAAGTATCTCCTACTTTTTCCATAATTGAAGTCTTTATGTATTCACCTACTTACTTACTTAGTTACTTATGTAACAGTTTAGTCAAAGGACTTATTAGCAATACCTTATGTATGATTGTGCAGCCACCAGTCAGCATTAGCCTCCTGTTGACTGATACTACAAAATAATGGAAAGATACTACTACCTTATCATAATTATTATTAGTTATTGTAAACAATTCCTCTGCTCTTCAAAAATGAAAGGAAGTTCCAGTTCACCCCAACTTGCTTACAGGCCCCCTCTGACATTTTGAAGTCACGTGTTTGGTATAACTGGAGGGATTATAATTGGTCAGAATCCAATTGGTCAGTCTTGGGTTTAGATCTGCTTAACTTTAAAATGCATAATATCCCTTGTATCCAGCCGCGTTGGACCCATTGTGCATCACACATTTATAATGAATAGGATTCGCCACCGCACCAGGCTGCTTTAAATGCACCACAGTGAAGATGTTGTGGGCCATTTGGTGTGAATGAGAGTAATAGCCTAGTTGTCTCTATGTGTTCCAGTAACAAAGACGGTGTGTGCTGAGCAGTGTGATGGCCGCTGCTTCGGACCCTACGTCAGTGACTGCTGCCACCACGAATGTGCCGGAGGCTGCTCTGGACCCAAAGACACCAGCTGTTTTGTATGTCTAACAAAAATTTCCATCTACAGACCAGTCCCACTCTAGCAAGAGCTTTTTGTAATTTGTAATTTCCTACTTTAAGCTTCAAAAGTTCAATTCCCAATAATGCAATAGAGATGAGGCTCCTTGCACCCATAAAGGCCATGTATGAGCTCTCTAGAACCTTCACTGCTGTCTAGATGGCGGCTCCTGGAGACATATGTGTGAAATTATCATGGATCTCTATGAAGAACCATGTCCCAAATGCCTCCTATTTCTTTTTTTATAACTGGGTTATCATAAGCCACTCTTTGAACACATCTATTTGTTCATTTTCAGCGAAAATGTTTTAATATCTTCAAGTTATTATTGCTTTCAACAGTTTGAGATTGTGCAGCATCTGCTGAGAGATTTTAATTAGAGTAGCATTTCGCCCTCTGGCACGACGACTTGGATCAATAGCTACGATTGTGTTGATATTGCTGGAAACAGCGTTGAACTCAACCTTCTGTTTACAGTGCTTCCAACAGGAAGTTTTAATTATAACTCACATGACTAATGACTTGGGGTTGACTGTCGATGAACTGCGAAATTCAAGCCTGAGGAAATGGATGCTTCCCTTCCTCTGCTTTGTAGGCCTGCACAAACTTCAATGACAGCGGGGCTTGCGTGACGCAGTGTCCTCAACCTTTTGTCTACAACCCCACCACCTTCCAGCTGGAGCACAACCCCAACACTAAGTACACATATGGAGCATTCTGTGTCAAGAAGTGCCCACGTGAGTGAGCTTCAAAAGACTGAATATTTGGTTTTTAGTGTTTGTATTATTAGTTTATATACACGTCAAAGGCCTCTGCAGTGGTCTACAAAGCATCCTCAGCCCCCAGGTTTGAGGGTAAACATTTATGTTTGATATTCCTTTGACCTTATCAAGTAAAACTGCTTTGAGTTCAGTGTCCAGAACATACCGTGTCATGCCCATGTATGCCCATGGACAAAAGTATTTGGACAACTAACCATTACACCGACAGGGCTATATTGACATTGCTTTCAAATACATAGACTTTAATATGGATTTAGCCCCCCTTTGCAGTTACAACAGCTTTCCACAAGATTGTGGAGTTTCTGTGGGGAATTAGTGTCCATTCATTTTGTAGAGCGTTTATAAGGTCACTGGACAAGAAGGCTTGACCCACAATCTACATTCCAGTTCATCCGAAATATGTTGGATGGGGTTGAGGTCAGGGCTCTGTGTGGCCAGTCAAGTTCTTCCACACTGAACTTTTTTTATGGACCTTGCTTCGTGCGCTAGGGTACAGTCATGCTGGAATGGAAAAGGTTTTTCCTCAAACTGTATCCACAAAGTTGGAATTAATATTGACCTTCACTGGAAGTTTGGCGGGGGGCTGATGTCAATAATTTAGAGGTGTGTCCTTTCGTCCTTATACTTTTGTCCTTATTGTGAATATGAACTGATCTTCCCTTTTGAGAGAACCTTTTGACTCATAACATAAGACCACCCACTGACTGAGTCAATCTAACCATACATTTCGGTCAGAGCAAAGGCAGTTTACACAAAGCCACAGTAAAAAAAAGCTTTATTCTTGGAGTAGTCACTTAACAACAATTATGGTGAAAGTGGACTTTTACGTGAAAAGGAAAAAAAGATCCACTGACTTTCTGCTACAGATAACTTCGTGGTGGACCAGAGCTCCTGTGTGCGAGCCTGCCCAAGCAACAAGATGGAGGTGGAGGAGAACCATATCAAAATGTGCATCCCGTGCACTGATATCTGCCCAAAAGGTAAAGGCCCATTAGTCACCGCCCAAGCCTTTTCCTCACGTTAGAGAGCATGTACACAAAAAGTAAAGGCACATACTTGCACCTGTCTTTAAAAAGGCAGAATCAAATGGGCCGTTTATAATAAGTCAGAATAATTCTGAAGTAATTAGTGCTAATGTTTACTAGGTTCATATACAGGGATTGACATAAGCGGTACATAAGCAAGAATTGGGAGTATGTGGTACAACAAATGTGCACCAGTTTTCAGTCTTCACTGCGCAAATGGATACCTAATCTAAGAAACTTCATACTGGATCTCTAAGTACCACCACTCAGGAAAGGAAAACCTTAAAAAGAAAAATAATAATGAGGTTTTAAAATATGGTTCCTGCCGGTCAGCAGAGCCTCTCTTCTGCACCAATCAAAATTCAGTCAGAGCAGGTCTGATCTCAGCGCTCCTGTCACTGCATGTCTGCCCCGCCCCCTCGACTTCACAGAGTCATTAGAGTACTAGAGCTAAAAAAAAATATGTCAACCCCTGTTCATATATATATATATGTATATATAGTGTTGTCATGGTACCAATACCAGTGAAAATCCACGGTTCTCGGTACCAATTTCGGTACCAAAGCAAAACACAAAAACATGAATTGAATTGTATTTGACTGGACTTTTATTTAATCAAACTGCGGAAACCATATTTCAGAACCTAGAACTGCTTTTCTGATGGACCGCTTTTAAAGATACAAACATTAACCAGACATTTGTTCTCTAACACACATAATTTGGCTACACGGGTCATTTAAAAGCCTCTGGTGTGTAAAAATAGTACACTATTATGTTCTGTTTTAAACGCCATAGGAGCTTTAAATAGTTAATAAAGAAACTCTATTCTGATACTCGCGTTAGCGTTAGCCGCGCTTATGCTAACGATTAACGAAGCAAATGGCAATGTTTATTTCAATCCGACATTCAAATTAATATGGGGTATATTTTTTATAACAAAAGCTCTAGATATAAAATAAAATTAAAGCTGACCTGCTTGAATTCTTTCATTAAATCTGGGTGACGGTCTTTGAGGTGTTTTATAAGGTTCGATGTATTTCCTCCTTTTAACATAAAACTTCGATGACGCCGTTTACAAACGGGTTTCTGGTGATCCGTGATGTTGCTCTTGTCATCAGCCACAAAAACAAAATACTTCCACACGCGGCTCTTTCCTCCTTTCTTTCCAACGAGCCCCACATCAGCAGCAGCTCCGCCGGTCGCCATCTCTGTGCTTTTACGAAGAAGACACAACTGTACAATACGCACCTATCGGGCAGCACAGCAAGAACCGGGTCGACCGGGTGCTCGGTACCACGGTACTTCAGAAAACCTGGTACCGTAGCATTTACATTTTTTTTGTACCGACTTGATACCGAAGTACCGGGTCTTTTGACAACACTATATGTATATGTATGTATATGTATATATATATATATATATATATATATATATGTATGTATTGAATGTTTGGTATTATCCTTTTCGATCAGTCACCTCTGCCCGTTAGGTGCCTATAAACACAGCAGTCTATGAACTTTAGCTTAACTTCTGTTGTTTTTGTTCTTCTGACCCAAGATAGCTGCTGATGTGTCCTCAGGTTGAGGATAAACCTGTTTTGGTCTGGTTTGCAGTGTGTGATGGCATAGGGACAGGCAGTCTACAGATGGCCCAGACAGTGGACTCCAGCAACATCGACAAGTTCATCAACTGCACCAAGATCAATGGCAATCTAATCTTCCTCATCACTGGAATTAAAGGGTGAGAATTTTTTTGCCTCCTCCTCACTGCACTTTCTGAGCATTCTGTGGGTTTCCACTGTACTCACAGAGTTATAAACGATGGTAGATGCAAATGATTTCCCCATAGAATGGTGGAATATTCAGTTCTAACATTGCAGGCAACAATTTTGTCATGTCGGGTGCTTGGGGAAGTGAGGTGAGGCGCAAGCAGGCAGGTTCCATTTGCTGGATGTTTATTACAAAGGACACAGACTCTACATACGTAACTAAAACAGGTACGAGGACCTTAGAACACAAAAGCAAACTGCATATAGGAAACAGGAGGATCAGGGAAGGTGAGGGTGAGGGTGAGGGTTGACCGGCCACTCGAATACAAACACATAGAACTTAAATACAAAACCCCACACAAACATGAACCAATAGTAAAACACAATCACTTAAAGACAGTACAGGACACCTGACACTGAGACTCGACACAACCATACACATACATCAAAATAAGAGTCCCGTATACTTAAACCCCAATAGCGGCCTCTGGTGGCCGCCCTATGGACGTCGCAAATTTATCTTTGGGGTTTTTTGTTGTAAACGATCCAGATGAACTATAGTCCACAATTATGTAATCCATACCTCTGTGAAAGTAAAGGAAAATGACCCTTACAAAGGAAATAAAAGATATCCAAACATGCCCTGCTAAACATTTTTTAATATATATTTTAGTATTTTATTGTATGTATGTCTTGAGTATATTTGTTCTTACGAATTTATTTCATGTAAGGTGACCTTGAGTGCCCTGAAAGGCGCCCATAAATAAAATGTATTATTATATAATGTTACTGTCAAAATGATATTAAGACATGATGATATCAATCAATGATATCAAGAAAAGATATGGAGGATCTACAAAATCTGTGAAAGAGTTGCTGGTAGACCAGTCAGATGCACAAAGCAAAATCCCAACATCATTGACAAAAATCCACTGGCTTTGGTTGTAGGTTTGCTTCGGTCCACATCAAAATCAACCTTCAACTTCTGGAATTGAAATATTAAGGTTTTGATTTGGCCTTCCCTCAGACTTCAGTGCTATTAAAAATATATTTAAACTGTAAATTTGCTTTATATGTAAGATGATTTCTTAGCTAGCTTGCTTTATAACACAGCTAGTTCAATGTAAGGATGTTCTTATATCAAGAAACGATAGACTGTTTACTGTTTGGAATCATCAGACAAGAGCTCTCTCTGAGTACTGACCTGAGAAATGGTATGAACATATTGCCTTAATTTTAACAGATGTCAAGCGTTTTACATTATGGGTTTAATTAAACCTATTTTACCTATTTTTTTTTATTAGCAAAATGTGTATTTTGACTCCAAGTACACAAACCTAAATTCATGATTTGATACATATCTAGCCTGAGTTTCAATGTGTGAATATTTACATTTACATTTATGGCATTTATCAGACGCTTTTATCCAAAGCGACTTCCATTCTCTAACTACAGGGG
>JBBJLR010030318.1:0-12646 GCA_037577145.1 Brachypetersius gabonensis
AAATATCAAGGTGAAAGTCATCATAGCTTGCATAGTATAGACCCAGCTCCCAACCCAACTTTGTGAATAGATTAACGTCAATATTTTTTTTATCGCCCGATAAGAGTCTCACATTAATGCCGATAACAGCCCACCAATACTTGACACACTAATGTTCTGGCTAGATCACTAGATTTTCTTTTGCGTTAGCTTTGACTTTGTAAATAAAGCATAGATAAGCTCCACACAATATGTTTTTTCTTCATTCTACAGTTGGTCCCATGGTGGCATAGTGGGTAGCACTGTTTCCTCATGCCTCCAGGGTGGGTAGTCGACTCTGGGTCTTGGCTTTGTGTGTGTGCGCGTGTGGTGTTCGCATCTTCTCCTCGTGGTGCCATGGGTCTCCGGTTTCTCCCACAGTCCAAAGACATGCGTGTTAGGCAAATTGGGCATAGGTGTGAGTGAATGGTGTGTGTGACTTGTGGAGGGCTGGTGCCTCTGCTTTGTGCTTATTGAGCCATGGATAGGCTCTGGGTACATGCAACCCTAGTAAGGATTAAGCAGTTACAGAAAATGAATGAATGAATTATTATACAGTTCCATATGAATATACACACAGTTCCTAAAGAAAATGTGTTTGGTCAAAGTAGCATTACTTTGACCAAAAACATTTTCTTTAGGAACTGTATGTATATTCAAAAGCCAGCTTTTGATGGTCAAACTTTCCAAGTGAACTGGTAATAATAAAGCATTTTCCTCCTTTACTGTGATGTATTTCCAAGCTAAATGCAATACTGAGAGGGTTATTGATCTACGTGACCATTTCACTTTATGATAGAGGTGGAATCACATAAAATCTGAAAATCTGAAAGTTTTCTCCAGATGGTAATGTTTTAAAATTGTAAAGATATTAAAATTGTAATCGGTGACATTGCTGCAGTTGCAGACTCACATTATTTCAGCATGCTTGTAATCTTACCAGCTTAGTATCTCTCGCTAAAAACGAGGGAGAGAAGAACAAATCCAAATGTTTCAAGGTTAAACGCATTAATGTCTGATACACATGTTCACTTGTGTTGCTCGGTTGCAAAACAGACATTTATTCTCTAAACATTTCCCTTCCATCAGACAAGGGAGGTTAACATTGCAAAAGGCTTTTGACATCTCTTCTATTTTCTTTCTGTCATCCTCTGTGCCGCCCACCTCTTCACTAGCTGGCAGTCATGTCAGTAATTGGGGTTTACTCACAGTGAAGGAATAAAGAGCTAATTTACACCACAAATGTAAAGATCTGAGAGTAATGTAAGAACCAGCCAGTGTCCAGCTTAATCAGCTACAGTATGTAACTGATGGCTACAGTTACATCCCTAGTCAAATTACTTGCTTTGTTGATTTTAAGGTGAAAATAAGTACACATTCTCTACATGGAACCAACTGTTGTTTTCTGTACAATATAGAAGTTATATGTGTTGGAAAATAAAACATAAAAAATATGTACATTAAGAATAGAAAATGTATAATCCAAAGTATGGAAAACCCCCCAAGCAGTGATTTTTACATTTACTTTTATTTCATATTTCATACTTCATATTTTGTTTCATTTGTCAGTATACATTCCTTCAGGCCAGCAACACATTGCAAATAAAAGAAAGAAGTCAGGACGGGTGTAATTTAGCGCTAGTAAGCAGGTTAAATAAAAATGTGATTTTGATGTTAACCGAATGTAATCATACTTTGGTACAAAAGCAGTATAAACTGAGTCTTTGAGGAGCAAAGATGGGCAGAGGATTTGGAGTTTGTCAACAAGTGCATTAAAAAAATATTGAAACGTTCCGCGAGGAAAGATTGGATTGGATTTACATATTTCTCCCTCCACAGTGCATAATATGATTAGACGATTTAAGGAATCTGGTGGAATTTCGGTGAGCACAGGGCAAGTGATCTCAGACACCTCAGGCAGCACTGCATCAGGAACAGTCATTCATTAATAGCTGATGTAACCAAATGGAAAAAGGATTACTTAACAAACCTTTGTCAAGCAATACAATACAGAGTTACATATACAAGTGCCATTTTAACGTTTCTCTGCAAAAAATAACCTTATATTAACCATTCCGGAAGAAGCATTGGCGTCTCTGGCCTCGGAGGCATCTGGGAGGGTCCATCGCACAATGGAAATGTGGATTGTGGTCAGAAAAATCAGTATTCCAGATCTTTTTCAAAGAAATGGAAACTGTGTTCCATACCAAAGACACAAATGATCATCCAGACTGTTACAGGCAAAATACTTCTTAAATAAATGTACCCAGATTGTACTGACTTTGGGTTCCTAATAACGAAAATGATACCTAATAATGCTGATTGGCTATCATTTTTAAGATACAGTACTGGTCTCGTTTTATATATATGGGCCGATGTTTGGGAGTAAACATTTTAAGTGCTGTATGGAAGCAGGGGCTTTCACTTTTTGAATAAAATATGACTAATAGAAATGTCAGTAGTATTACTTTTTTAAAATCCTGTTGTACTGTTGAAATATATGTGTTCGTTTTGTTTTTAAGGTTAACTGCATGAGCAAAGATGCCTCATTTATGCGTGAACAATGCCGATCAGTTTGCAGTTTTGAATCATAACAGATGCTAATAATCAGCCAATTGTTGGAAAAAAAGGTTAAAGGATCTGTGTTTAAAGGAATATGAGCCACTATATGATAGATATATAGTGTTTTAATGTGTATGATCATATAACTGAAAAGATTAAATATCTTTTGAATGGTAGCCAATCAGCCTGTTTTTATTAATGCACAAATGTACATTGAGATTTTAGAGCAGCATATGCTGCCTCCGCCATTACATCTTTTTAAGGGATGTCCATGTATTTTTCCACAAGACAATGCAAAACCACATTGTACACACATAATAAAAGGCATGGCTACAGAAGAAGAGGGTTTGGGTGCAGGACTGACCTACTGAATACAGATTGTGTGGAGAAAATGGAGATTGGAGAAAATAAAAAAGGTGACAATGCCTTGTGCCCATTGGTTCTAGGGTAGGCTCTGGGTACTCTTCACAAGCTAACATGACTGCTAGATTGTGAAGAGAAGAATGGCACAGAGAATGACAGATAGAGATTGAAAAAGATGTCAAAGAGCTTTCCATAATTTAAACCCCTCTTGTCTGATGGAAGAAAAATGCAGAGAAAATGTGTTTCGGGACTGAGCTTCATTTACACATGTGAAGGTGTGGAGGAGCCGCCTTTTCTGTTGTTTGTTTTCTGTTGCAAGCAGCCCATCTATATGTGCATTTGTGTGACTGTGCCTTTGTTCGGGTCTGTATGTGCACACTGGCTTCTATGTGCAGTTGTTATAAAGGCACCTTGCTGTGCTCACGCAATTCTTCCTCCACACAGAGAGAAAGAAGAGGACAAAGAGATGGCTGAGTTCTTACAGGCAAAAATTCCCACAAAGAAAAGTAAGTATATGTGTGTTGCCTTGCATCTGTAAAGCAGCTTTGAGGGTCCTGTTGTATTCTGCAAGTTAATGGCAGTATGTTCTTTGAAAGTGTCCATAGCATTTTATAGTTTTTCTCGCCTGCTTAAACAGATATTTTGAAATATAAATCCCAAAGTTCAGAACAGCATGTCATTTCATTTAAAACACACACACACATACTTTGCCTTTGAAATACTGAGCTGAACTAAACTGTGAATTTTTATGGAATGCAGTATCTGTGTAGTTTTTTCAAATTGTTATAGATAGCCTGGATTTAACTGGCATAACCTGACAATTTACATCAGTCTTGTATGACAGACGGTGCACTCAATAACAATAAAAACACAGCCATGTATATTAGCAGGCCCTGTAATTACATTACATTGACGTTGAAACAGGATTGCTTTTACTGAGGTGGTTCAGCAATTTATTTTTCGCCCACAAACATGTTCTTTCATGACCGGTTTTGCTAAAGTGGATAGGCACATTGTTGACAAAGATGTCCTACCTAATGAAAAACTGCTGCAATCTTTCTTTGAGTCACTACAACATTCTACAGAGTTTACATTAAGTTGAGTTTAAATTGCTGCACAGGTTAAATTGCTGCACTAAACTGTGATTGGACAAAAAGATTGCATGACAACACCCAGTACAACACCCGCCGTTCCTATCAGTGTGAACTTTTCTAGGTAAACATCATTTGACTCCTCTCTGCAAGCCTGGAATGGAAATAGACTTTCCAGTACTTTTTATGAATTTTACTTTTTTTAAATTGTATGAAATAGTTTTTAAAAATAAAATGAATCTTACATTTTAAGGTTAAACCTAGGGACCTCCTGAGCAGTGCAATTTTATGACTTTTCTGAAAAGGGTTTGCAGTGAACAATGTGGGAATTGCTTAGGCTGAATGAGATTTTATCTACAATGTATGAACAACAGTATTAAGACACACCCTTCATGTAAAGTACAAGTAAAAAACAAGTAAAGTACAAGTAAAATACTTCAGCATACTAAGACAGTTTGGACAAGGCCATGCTTCTAACTTTGTGGACACAGTTTGGGGAAGAACCTTTTGTATTTCAGCATGACTGTGTCCCAGAGCACAAAGCAAGCTCCATAAAGACATGGCTGAATGAGTTCTGTGTGGAAGAATTTGACTGGCCCACAGAGCCCTGAACTCAACCTCATCCAACACCTTTGGGATGAACTGGAATGGAGATTGTGAGCCAGGCCTTCTCGGCCAGCATCAGAGCTTGACCTCATAAAATGCTCTGTAGAAAGAAGGGGCAGAAAATCCCACAGAAACACTGTAAAAGTCTTGTTGGTGTAATGGATGTGTGTCCCAATATGTTTATTCAAATAGTGTATATTCAGTAAAGATGCAAAGAGCAGAACATGGATCTAGAATTATTACTGTCAGACATGCAAAAACTACAGACTTTGTAGATCAGTACTGGATTAAAACTACAGACCACAGAGGGACCGAAAAGAAAATACATTTGCAGTGCTGATGGTGATTCATCGCTGGATATTGTTTCACAACCTCACTCTATTAAAATATCTTGAACTTAGTTTAACATACTGAGTGCTGGGGACCCCCTGCTCTGCTGTGCTTATTATTTCTTTGCTTTAACCGCTCAGTAATTACATGTTTTAGAGGAGATGGTTTGCAAGATTTGTACAAAATTCTGTTGATGAATGGGCTTTCTATGTAACCACAGTGACAGCATTGTAAGTTCTTGACATAGATCTGGACTCAAGTGTCCAACCACTCAACCCTCTCCTGACACCCGCTCCAGACTTTCTGGAGGACCCCTAATTGCTAAATCAAGATGGCCTGAATATTATCATCACCTTCAGTATAAATAGACAATTGTTTCTTGCATGTCATTGTAAAGGACTGGCTATGTTCTGATTAGCATTCTTGACTGTCTGACTGTGTTTTGACCCTTGTCCTGTATTTTGGGGTTTGTCTCTTTTTTGCTTCATTGTTACAAATACCCTGCACTTTTGCTTGTTAGGATTTTGCTGTGAATGTTTTGTTGACTGTTTTTTTACTATTCTGAACTTTGCCCTTTTTCATATCATGATTTGTGCTCATCCTCTATGTCAATAAATTGCTAAGCAGGCTGCTAGTATGGGTTTTGTAATGGGGGCATTTAGCTTAATGAATTGCTCATTTTCGTCTATGGCTGGATTGTTAATATGCTTCATCATTCACAACCAAAGGATAGTTCCAGGTGGATCTAAATGAATGAGACACATTCAAAGTTGCTGAATTATGCTGAAGGCATATAAACACTATATAAACAAAAGTCCTGGAACACACCTGTTTTTCAGGGTTTCAGCTTGGCCCCTTACTTCCAGTGAAAGCACTTCAGCAGACCAAGACTTTTTGAACAACACCACCACGCTTTCAACTTTGTGGACACAGTTTGGGGAAGAACCTTTTCTATTCCAGCATGACTGTGCCACAGTGCAAAAAGCAAGGTCCATAAAGACATGGCTGGAAGAGTTTGGGGTGGAAGAACTTGACTGGCCCACACCTCAACCCCATTCTACACCTTTGGAAAGAACTGGAATGGAGATTTTTTTAATGGAGACTCCAGCACTCCAACAAGCCTGTTAGGCCTCGTTCGAAATGAACGCGCTCTGAATGCCATAGGCGTTTTGTGGCGTTTGGTAGCGACGCTTGATCGAAGTCAGCGAGGCGTTCGACTGGCGTCTGACGCCGTTTAACAGCGTGGTGGTGCCCAGCCTGGTGCCCAATCTGTAGTTTCATGTATTATTTTGAAGCCAAGAAAACATTGCATGCAGCGTTTATTTGACGCCATCCGAACGCGCAGCCGGCCGAACGCCGGGGCTGAACGCCGTGTGGACGCTTTGATTTGCTTCAATGAGCAGAAAAACGGGCGGCATTCAATAGACGCTCACCTGGTGTCACGAACGCCAGAAAAACGCCTGGTTCAGACGTCCATGTGAACGAGGCCTTAGGGATAAATGGCTTGGATGCTGAGTGAATACATTTGAATTTAAGTGATAAAAATGATATTTTATTAAATATTAGTGAATTGAATCATGGTAAATTTGTACATTGCCTCCACTTAAATAATAAATACTTAGTTGAGGTTGGAGATGTGATTATTCAGGGTTATTTTATAAAGAAGTTATTTTATAAAGAACTTTGTAAGACCTCACCTTAGCCACAGTTCGTGTAACAGATTGTTGTATAATTTAGTGGACTGCTAGACTTTAAGACTTACAATCTAACTCTCTATTTATCTCTCTCTCAGCTTCCTTCCAGAACAGAAGAATGACCTCCAGGGCTCAGCAGACCTCCTCTCCATATGTGACCAAGACGGGCCTCACCCTGCTTAAAGAATGCTGCGGTTTTACCTGTTCCATCATGTAAACCGAGAAGGGAAAAAGTGAAAGAGAAAGTAAGAAAATGAGAGATGGAGAGGTTTGAGAAGGGGACCTAGAGCAAGTCAAATTGTGAATGAATGTTGTCAATACAACAGCAGTACAGGGGGAGTCTGTGATGAAGACAGGTTCAGTCAGGCAGCCAAGAGGCCTTTAACGTGACCATATCTTTCTATTTTAGACACTGAAGACTTCTTATTGAACTCATAATTGATGTGCAGATTGCAACAATGAGAAAAACATTATGCAGATTGGTGCTTGTTAAATTACTGGAATTAGGCCGAAGTAGGTATCTGTACTTCTCTTGTTAACAAATGTTAGAGGTCAAAACCCTGCCAACAGTTCCCATAAAACCTATTTTAACAGTGTTTTTTCTGTGCTCTCCAAAATCGTAGAGAAAAAAATACTAAACGTAAAAGGCGTAAGTTTCACCAACTATCAGCTTCAGTGTTTTTTTTGTTTTGTCAAAGCTAAGCCATCCTTATAATATCCTGTGACATGGTTACAGTGAGTGCCATCATTGAATATAGCCTCATTTCAGTTCAGCTAGAACTATGAACATGTCCTTGGGCCTGACACTTGACAGCCAGAGTGAATAAGAGGGAGGGAGTGGTGGAGCAGGAGGAGGAGGAGGAAAAAGAAAGAGATTACATTAGAAACCCACCAAGTAGAATTAAAAGAAACTGTACTGGTTAGACAAATCTGAGCCTAGTACTGACTCTGGCGTTCAAAGGGAATTTAATGTCATATCTGAGTCCTGTTTTCTCTGTCCTTGCACTTTTCTACAAGACATTGTATAGTCCAGCTGAAATGTTCATGATGTTCTCCTGATGTGAATGTAGAATACAGATTTGAAGAACTGATTTTGATTTTTCGTTTGCAGTCGGCCTCCACCAATGCTTTCTTTTGTTCCAGTTCAATATAGTGAGAAACTGTAGCAGTTTTTTGTCCTAATATGTATATAGTAGATGTATAGTATTTTTTGTTGTGCCATTACTTCGTTTAGAGACACTTCTTAACATTAATGCTGTATTTGGGTGCTCATAAGAAGGTTGTACATACCAGATGTCTCTCTAGTATATATTCTGTACAAGAACGCAAAGAAAATGAAGATTTGGAGGCCTGGAGAATATGTATCCAGCTTTTTTATTTTCAGTATTAACAATACAGAGATCGCATAGAAGTGATTTGTATTTTTTCAAATTCAGTGCCAAGCTTGTTCGTAATCTTGTGTACTGCTTTGTCCACTTGAGTACAATTTACAACTGGAAGAACTGGAATTCCCCAGTTTCTGAAAACACTCGAGTGCAGCATACGTTGGTGTTTTTAAATGCCCTGCTACTGATGTTGATATAGTCAGTTGAAACTGACAAATTTACCACCATGGTAATGTAACTTGATTCCAAAACAAAGAAACTACATCTGATCTACACTAATGCAATTCTATATTTTGACAAATCGCTGTATGATATTTTGTCCAACTTAGCAACCGTTGCTATGAAAGTTCAATTCTTCCTAAAGCTGCACCCCAAGTGATGTCTCAAGAATTTGGAGTCGTGCTGAATTCAGTATATTAAGCCTGGGCCACCTATTTAACATGGCTTACTGAAGTACTGTCTGCTGTATTTCTGCTACCACACATTTGATGTGCAATTGAATGCATCTGAAAGGAGAGAATGGTGTTTTGTGTGTGCCAAGAGGAGACTGCTGTCTTTTTCGCTGTGGTTTGTAAAGCCTGACACTATTGGTGGTCTTATGAATTGAACTAAATGAAGCTGAATTTTCCAGTAAACGAAGCAATTAATGAACATTCATTTCAGTGTCTTGTAGTTTTTGCACTGTGGCAACAGCCTTTAAATTAGTCTCAGTAAGTACCACAGACTATTAAAGCACGTACTGTGTTAACTTGGACTGCAATTTACTCACAAAATAGACCAAGGCTGAGGTGAATGCCCTCTGACCACTCAACATAGAAAATCTGTAGAAAGATTAGTCCTATGAGACAATGCACAATAAACCTGATGAAGGCAGGCTAAAAGGTTAAAAATGGGTCATTAGCTCAGATCAGGGAAAGAACTAACCTTATTTTTTTTAAATCTATAAGAAAACAAAAATTACAGAATACCATAATTATATAAAACATTTCACAATGACTGACAGGTATAAATTCTTTCAAATATATTTTAAATATAAAAGTAATTTGACATGTGACACAGACCATTTCCTTCCTTTCCTTCAACATGGAAAACGAATTAAGAAGTTCAAAACAACCACAACCGTAGTGCCTGGAATAAGAATCATGTTTATTTAACACAAGGTGAGCTGAAAAGGAGAGTCCAAGGACCAAGAAGGGAGTGAGGACTGGTCTCGTCAAGCATCACAGGGGAAGATTTAGGAGAAGAGATTTACTTGCACAAAATACTAAATGCATGTATGCCAGTAATTATGGTACATGGTTATGTTAAATATTTTATAATGTCTTTTCCCTTAAATGGAATAAATTAAGTGATTGCTCTCTTCTTTTCAGGGTGAAAGTGAACTATTAACCACAAAGGCATTTTGTTGACCTTATTAATCCAGTCTATGTGGAGAAGATTGTACATTATAATGCTCTTCTTTTGTGTGTTATACATCACTCATGTTTCTACATATAATTTACTATTCATATCTTTGTGATGCGACCGGAGGCACATGTGCCTCTAGCATTGCCACTGTCATTAGAAATGAATGGGCTGCCTTGACAACTGATCTATTCCCAATGAGTAGCCAAGCTGCGCAGCCACAGCTGGAGACTGTCATGTGGACAAACTGCCAAACCAGCTGTTTCACACTCTCCCCTTTTAGTGTGTGCTGGCCGCTCTGCTCCGCGCTGCTGCACTGCACAACGCGATGACTCATGGGGAGGGTGGGGGATTCATTGTGATGCACAGACAGGTGGAGGAAAGTCTGCACTGCCCTGAAAAAGCAATACAACGTCTTACTATGGAGGTATTTACACACCATTTCAAATGAACATAACACAAACAATAAACAACATAAACTTAACGAATGATCAATCTTGGACCACTTCCAATTGAACATTCATCATGCAATTTTCATATGACAGCTAAAGTAAAAAAAAAATAAAGCACTTAATATTATATTAATTGTATTACATTCATTAATGTTATGTTACATGAACTTTTGTCATGGATCTCAGTGGAGGATATAATGTAGTATTCTTCCAGAGTGTAGCATCTTTGCCCAGCCTTAAGGAGTTCACTGACATAACAACAGCGACCAAAAAAAACCTGAATAAATAATAGGAGAAACATAACAAGCGCAGATGCTACCAGACAGAAGGACAATTAGAGATACAATTAAGCTATTCATCTTTCAGAGTGACAATGCACAGGGCATGAAGGGCTAAATGGTTTGAAAGAAATTATGTAAATCGTATGCTTTGGCATTCGCAGTCACTAGATCTCAACATGTTCAAACACATATGAAAGATGGAAGAAGGCTGTGTTAAACAGTTAAACAGTTCTCCGCCACCATCATCAGAGCACCAATTGTGGGATTACCTTTTAGACGGATGATGTTCCATCACTCTAGTTCAGTTGCAGAGACTTCTGCCTGCTTGTGGTGGCCCACCATCTTACTAGGACACTTTGTTTTCTCCTTAGATTGTTAACTAGCTGAATGAACCCTAAGAAATGCCAGTCTCAGATACATGTTGGCACAGAACAACATGCGCCTCAATGTACCTGCAAAACACACCAACACTATGTAATCAAGGTTGGGTTTGCAAAGACTGCAGCTTTTCATGCGACCGGTGCACAGCCCCACCCATTAACTTCCACTGATGGTAAGCATATGTTTCTACCCACTGTGTTTCTTACTATTGTTAAAGAAAATCCCTGAACAATGTCTTTTGAGACCCAAACGCAGATTCACATCAGGCTTTAAAAATCAGAAGAAAACTGCAATAGTGTTAGGGAGTGGCCCCTGTGATCAGAAAGCCATACATTCAAATCCCAGGACTGCCAGTGGCACCACTGAGATACCCTAGAACAAGGTACTGTCCCCACACACTGCTCCCCTGCTGTGTTCCTGCTTCACTTGGTGATCGGGTTAAATACAGAGAGAATTTCACACTGTTCACACAGTGTGCCATACTGTGGTGTGTTCACACATTACTATAAGGGGCCACTTTACTTTAAACTATATAATCAGCTGCACATATTAAATCATGTCCACGTCTCAAAAACTGCATGTTTAAGCTAGTGCACCAGTTTTGTTCATAATACAAGGGAATGTATCTGAATGTGTCTTATTTGCACTTAAAGTTGCTGCTCAAGCAGGGGCCTCCAATCGGGTCTCCAGTGATTTAGAAGACCAGGTACAAGTACAGTTACAGACTGGATTTACCCTAGTTGTTAACAAACATAGCATCAGCATTTAAGATGTTCTTCCTGATACCGCCTTGGTCATGTGATATATCACATTTTCTTTGAAGGTTGTCAGGGTTACAGACAAACTGCAAATGAGTCGCTGCATGCTTTGTTAAAGACACCTCACCACATTCCGTTCGAAGACCAAATTGTTAATAATCAGAGGATTGTGCACTGAGCATAGATGAACATATTATCAGGGCCGTGTTGATTTTGTCTAATACCGTAGACACTAAACAGCTTAAAGTACTGACATGATAACACTCCAGCAGTCAGCTTTCTCCACCTTCACACTGCACATCATTTGCACATCTGGAGCTCTGCATGCAGAAGAGCTCTTGTGCCTAAAGGTTTTTCAGGAAATTCAGGCTTAGGGAATACATTTGCAACAGCAGGTTTGTCCAGGAAAGCTCTTACAAATAGCTTCAGCGGGTTCTTTTTTAGCAGTCGAGGTAAGAGAGCAGGGAAATAGCTGTGTGAGAGAGACAGGACTGAGGGAGATGGTTTGGACATCTCAGCGGGCAGCAGCTGACAGCTGAGGGATCTGTGTGGCCGATCACAGAAGTGTCCGTGGAGAGACGCAGCATGGTTCAGGGACACGCACAAAAGACTGCTTTTGAGCATTGTTCCCTAGCAACATGTCACGCAAAAGTGGCTTATGACGTAAGGATGGGGGTGACTAATAGCGAGGAATAAAAGTCAGCAAATGAGTAGAACTCAGTGTTGGTCGGCACTTGATTTAGACAGATGTGGGAGGATTGATTTTTCCAATACTGATTACAGATTCCATGTTATCTGTAACCTTAAAGCCACAGATTCAAATACAGATATGAAAAAAACAATGTTAGCATATCAGTTACAATCATTAAAATATGTGTATTTAACTCTTAGATACCATAAGGAATTAAAGACACTCAGATAGCTTTAACGTACCCCAATGAAATGGAGGAAACTGACACAAACCCCTGTCAGAAGGATTATAGAAATCTAGGTATATTTGCGATTACAAAACACACCCAACACAAGTACACATTCCATGCTGTGCCATTGTGTCCTAAGCATTTTGAGTCCTAAACATATTACCCTATTCCACATATTCCGAGGTTTTCAGGACTGCTTAAAATATTTGTTTTATGTTATCTGTCGATCTATCTTTTAAAACCCAACTAAAATCTTTTCTCTCAGTGTCTTTTCTTAATCCTGCTTATATCTATATAAGATAAGATAAGACAAGATAAACCTTAATTAAACCTTTATTATTGGGAATTTGCTGTGCAAATGAGCTGAATGTCAACCAATCAGTGGAGCAGTAACTGTATAT
>JBBJLR010030382.1:0-12644 GCA_037577145.1 Brachypetersius gabonensis
GTATGTGGGTGTGTGGGTGTGTGTGTGTGTGTGTGTGTGTGGGTGTGTGGGTGTGTGGGTGTGTGGGTGTGTGTGTTTGTGGGTGTGTGGGTGTGTGTGTGGGTGTGTGGGTGTGGGTGTGTGTGTGTGTGTGTGTGTGTGTGTGTGTGGGTGGGTGTGTGGGTGTGTGGGTGTGTGGGTGTGTGTGTGTGTGTGGGTGTGCCTGTGAATTGCTAGGTCTTTTTTGACCACACGTTTGTGGATGCATGCGATACTGAGACGTTCTCTGCCTGGAAAGAGAAAGGACCACTGACTAGATGTTATTTGGATGTTACCACAGCAACACTGCTCTGTCAGTATTGTACAAGTGCAACAAATAAACAAAGGCGCTGATTAGGGAGTTCAAGCACGCAGTGAATCAATGAAGCCAGAAGGAGTTTGGGCGACAAACCCATAAACCGATAAATGATAGAAAGGCAAAATTGATTAAAAGGTTTTGGGTTCGAATCCCAGCACTGCTAGTGTCATCACTGAGGTTTCCTTGAGCAGGGTGACCCCTTCCCTACACTGCTCCCCAGTCAGCCCCCTGCTTCACTCGGTGAATGGGTTAAATGCAGAGAAAGAATTTCACACTGTGCGCATATTTAACTTTTCTCACTGAAATGCATTTAGTTAAACATGTAGCAAACATCTCATTTGACTTCATATACAAACATATGCATCAGGGATTTCCTGCTGGTGAGGGATTCACTCAGAATGTACGTTTGAACTTAAATCAACTCATAGATATAAACTTAAAGCCCCAATTCAGTTGAATCAGTCACATGGCCGTCCAGTTACTAATGATCATCTCCAGTTCTATCTCTGCAGGAGAGCAATGACAGAAATACAAAGTCGGCCGACTTGCGAAAAGCAATGATATGGTAAAATACCACACGTGTCCGTTTCCCTCGGCCAGAGCCACGCCTCTCGAAGAAGCAAGTCTGTTTACAATGCAGGATGTGAGTGAACCTGTCAGTCATGAAATAATGGATTTCAAACCAATTACATCCTTCTTATGCAAGAAAGCTACTCTCAAAAAGCCTTCTGAATTAAACATACTGTTGAGTACGTTAATGTAGAGTTAAATGATTCCTCTGCTTTATATAAACCTATAAACACAGAGATTAAACGCTCTAAATTAAAGCATCCCGCAACAGAGTAAGGAGATGGTTGTGGCAGCAGTTTTTCGTTCATTTCATCCAGCTGGAACCAGCTCCAGTGTGTGTGTGTGTATGTGTGTGTGTGTGTATGTGTGTGTGTGTGTGTGTGTGTGTGTGTGTGTGTGTGTGTGTGTGTGTGTGTGTGTTGGACTCACCTTCATTTTGCCCTCACAGTGTGGGAAGCCATCAAGCGCAGGCAGCTCGCACTTCTCTTGTGCTCCGTTTAGCAGGTCTACAGAGAGAAGAGGGAAAGAGCAGCATGTCAGTACTGTTTGTAGTCACCACCACTGCCACCATCAGGACCATCATTAATAAGAACTTCAAATCTGTATCGCCACCATCATTAAGAAAAACTTTAAACTTCAAATGAGCTGCTTAACTGTTTCATCTCACTGGCTGCCACTTAGTCGCTCTTTAAATCTTGCTCCACTTTATACTTATATTAGGTGACTTTTCACGGGTCAGCAAATTCAATAATATGACATCTCCTGGCCAATAAAAGGAACTTAATGTGATGCATTTTAGTGAATATTAAGTGGGTAATATACAAATGTAGAGCGTCTGTATTTGTGTTTGGATGTGTATATAACCCCCCCCCCCCTTCAAAAAAAAAAACAAAAAACCCCAGAGATTGTTTTTGGTCCCACAAGTGTCAGGAAAATGAAATGTAAACTTGTAATCATGTCATTTATCACTGGGTTTTTAGACCTTCTCCATAAGGCCACAGTGGACCTTCTCCATGACGCAACATACATTGAGCTCAGAACAATAAAGTCCAAATACTTTGTTTATTCCATACAAAACTACACTCAGATTCTGAGACTGGTGTGGATCTATATAGCAGTGTGTTGCACATGCAAGCTTGCTGTAGCTGGAGGAGCAGCGTCAAGCTCCGGTCTCCTAGCATCTAACAAACCCTGCAAGTGTTTGATGACCCTACATGTACATTACTCTACCAATCAGCCTCTGAGGAAAAAAACTCATCTGGATTTGATTACTGTGTTTGAATGTGTGCTGTGCTTCTCTGGCGCTTGATAACACCACTGGTAAGACCAAGGTAGTAATAAATGAATAATAGAGGGAATGTTTGGACGACTTAAATGGGACAGTCAGTCAGGAACGGGGATCATATCATCTAGAGCAGTGGTTCCCAACCTGGGGCCCGGGCCCCCCTTAGGGGGGCGCTAGAGATCGCAGGGGGTGCGCACAATCTTGTCTGCACTGGGGTTACCAAAATTATATTTGTAGACATTAAATTAATAAAATCCCAATGTTTGAGAAACGTAAAAGTGTGTGTGTGTGTGTGTGTGTGTGTGTGTGTGTGTGTGTGTGTGTGTGTGTGTGTATAGAGGTATAAGAAAAAAAACCTGCTGTTTATTTTTTGCAAATAAAAGTTTATAATTTATTACTTTATTCTTTTTGTGGGTCTATGAGGGTAGGAGTTGGGGTTGGGGAGGGTGTTGGGGTTGGGGGGGGGGGCTGGCTTGTCTTGGACACAGGCAAGGGGGGCTTCAAGGAAAAAAGGTTGGGAACCAGAGCTCTAGGGAACTGCACAGTTCTGACCAACAGTCTCCCAAACAATAAGCTCCTTCGGTGACCTGCGCGCTTCTGGGCAGAACACAAAGAGCCGACCAAAGTCAGTCGAAAAAACAGGATGTGGGCAGAGAAAAAAGGAAACAGCATGTGTGAGAGCTGCACACACTGCAGAACCGGCGTCACACTACACAGAAGGAAGAGACAGGGGTGCGGAACGAGGGATGGAGCGACGAAGGAATGTTAACCTATGGCTCGTCTTTGAGAGGAGAAAAGTTCCTGGAGCTGTCTGACAGGTTCGCTCTCAGTCTTAAAGAAATACTCAGCTGTTTCTCAACCTCAAGCTCAGACTAAGTACTGCCCCCGGGGCCATAACACACAGGTCTTTATTATTATTATTATTTAAGAGCAACTTTTGCAAAGTGGCCCTTTTAGTCATGCGTGAACAGTCCACCGCACACCGTATGAAATTCTTTTTCTGCATCTCACCCATTCATCCGAGTGGGCAGCCAGTGTTGGTGCCTGGTAAGCAGCGTGTGGGAAGGTTCGTTGCTCAAGAGTGCCTCAGTGGTGCCACTGGCAGTCCTGGGATTCAAACCAACAACCTTCTGATTGCAGGGGCAACTCCTTAACCACCTGAGCAGCAGCTGTCTCAAATGGAGATGAAGGGGATTTGAACCCTGGACCTCAAACCCGGTCCGCAGTGGTGAGAGCACTGACCCCTAAACACTGGGGCGGCTAGTGGCCCAGTGGTTAGGGCGATTCCCCGGCAATCAGAAGGTTGTGGGTTTAAATCTCAATAGTGTCATTACTGAGGTACCCTTGAACAAGGTAATGACGCCACACACTGCTCCCCGGGTGCCCCTCGTTAGCGGCAGCCCGTTAAATGGGTTAATTGCAGAGAAAGAATTTCACACTGTGTGCTGTGGTGTCTTCAGGCGGGACTATACAGGGCCTGTTTACTACTGACTGGGGCAGCTGGTGGCCTAGTGTGTAGGGCGTAGACCTCTGAGGAGGGTACCGTCCCCACACACTGCTCCCCGGGTGCTGCGTTCTTGGCTGCCTGCTGCTTCACTTGGTGAATGGGTTAAACAGAGGAAGAATTTCACACTGTGTTGTGGTTTGTTCATGTATGACAGAATGTTCAATTTCACTTCAGACCACCAGGGAAATAAGAACTGCACTGGTCTTTGCAGCCACAACCATCTATTAGCACCATCGAAGATATTCCTTTACCTCTGACAGTGGTGCCATTACAAGCTCACAAGCAAAGTCTGAGCTGTGATCTCTTATTGGGCCTGCATGACCACCTCATACATCATCTTGCCAGATAGTGGTTCCTTTCTGCTTCTTTCTATTACCTAGTAATCCTCCAGAGGGTTTACCAGGATACTGAGGCACACACGCTCCGGGTCTGTGTACAGGCAAACAGCAGAGATTTGGAAATGTGGTCTGAGTTCAATACTAGCATAACCAAAGAGGCCATTCGCCAGTGTTTCAGGGGGCAGTGGGTCAGAAAAGCCCTGAGGCCAAGTAGAGGATAACTGCTGCAGTATCATGGCAAAGAACTGTGGAGGGGAGA
The DNA here is from genome assembly GCA_037577145.1 of Brachypetersius gabonensis. Classification (NCBI taxonomy): domain Eukaryota; kingdom Metazoa; phylum Chordata; class Actinopteri; order Characiformes; family Alestidae; genus Brachypetersius; species Brachypetersius gabonensis. The sequence continues at coordinate 4,297 of JBBJLR010030382.1, forward strand.
AGGATGAAGGAGAGAGAATAACAGAGGGAAGATGTGAGGATGAGTACGATACGATACAGAACAATACCGTCTGATACAAAGGAATACGTTACGATTCGATAAGACACTTTATGATACAAGTAGAAAAAATATGTAACAGAATAGTATCATAAAATACAATATCGTACATATTATATTATGGCTTACAATTTGGTACACCGTGTCCCCGCCCCTTCACACCAAATTGTGTTAAGCGCAATCAACTAACGCATTCAAAGTTGAGGTACTATCATGTAAAATTGATTTAAAGCACGTAAGTCGCTCGACAGAGAGCTGCTCTTAGTAGGGCTTGAAAAATACTATAAGAAGTTGATTCCAAGCATCCAGAATGGGGAACCGTTTTTCTTGCAATAAATGAAACCAAGGAATCTTTCGCAACTCCCTCATTCCGGCAAACAACGCCATAATTCAAAACAACTTCTCCAAACCAAAGTGTGCAGAAAAACTTTGTGTGCTAGCAGACTAGTGCTATATTACACAGATATATTAACAAACGGATCCATGCGGGACTTGGGATCCTAATTTTGACACTCGAAAGTAGATTGAGAATTTCATTTTGGCCAAAAATGCCTAAAGACATAAGTAAACTGAATGGAGAGGCTGCCCCAACTATTTAATGTATAGGTGTATAATCTATTTATTTTTACAGTTCAATAAAATATGATCTGCAAGAAGAGAAGAAAGGAGAATGCAGGACTTCTGATGACAGAAATGTAATTCCTGGGTGCTCTCTTGCTTTATTTGTGTCACACGCACGCACACGCACACACGCGCACGCACGCACGCACACAGACACACACACACGGCTGTGGATAGACGCCAGACAGGAATGGGTGGCTACACCTAATGCTACAAAAATAGAACAGCTGAACACATCCTGCCAGCCGAACAAAGCAGAGCCCTCACTGCGTTTCTAACAAGCTGCAATTTCCTTTAAGAAAATAATCACAATTTCAACCCAGTACAGCACTGCAGGATTTCCTCCATTAAAAACATACTGCGCCAAAACCTGCATGAATTTACACGCTCACAGACATTCGTGCTTCAATACCAGACTCGCCACATTTGTTGCGAATTGGAAACACACAGATCAGACTGGGGTTCTTTGGAGCCAATTCAATAGTAATATACCTATAGTGATGTTTCCTATCACTACAATCATTATTATCCTTCAGTTCCCCCCAAAAAGTGCAAAGACTCAAATTAACATGCTATTCTCAATCTAAAGGTTTCCTGAAACCTAGCAGTCTGTAGAGATAATTATGCAAACATATTCAGACGAATAACGTACAAGAAAACACCACAAAAACAGAATAACCAGGCGATATGCTGTTTTTTTGTGTTGGAAAATGACATCTCTTAATTGCTTAAAGCTTCACTTTTTTACACGCCCTTCAAGTAAGTCTGGGATGCAAAAACGTAGTCAAGCTCAAGGAACCGACACTCGCACTACAACCTCTCGATACCTCCAGCAGTGGTGGTACTTATCTGAAAAGTTCCTTGCAATTAACACATTCAGTGTTAAACCGCTGTCATGTGAAGCAGAAGCAAAAAACACATACAAAGACACAGGAGGCAATGCGGTAAAAACCCAAACGGAAATCTTGTGCCATTGCAGCTTACAGGCCTCCTTTTAAGCATAATTTTTTAAGACAAAAAAGTCATTTCATGGCAAAACTGCTCCAGCTCCGTCAAGTTGGTCAAGTTAAATGATCCCAGAGATTCTCCATTGGACTGTGGTCTGGACTTTGACTGGGCCATTCCAGGACATTTACCTGTTTCTCCTTAAACCACAGGAGTGTTGCTTTAGCAGTGTGTTTAGGGTCGTTGTCCTTCTGGAAGGTGAACCTCCATCCCGGTCTCAAATCTCTGGAAGACTCAAACAGATTTCCCTCAAGAATTTCTCTACATTCTGACCAGTTTCCCAGTCTCTGTCGATGAAAAGCATCCCCACCGCATGATGCAGCCCCTACGATGCTACACTGTGGGGATGGTGTCCTCAGCATTATGAGAAGTGTTATGTTTGTGCCAGACATAGTGTTGACCTTGATGGCCAAAAAGTTCTATTTTGGTCTCATCTGACCATATTTTGGTCTTTTGTCTGGGGAGTCTCTAATACGGTCTGCCTTATTTTCTTGGCCTCTCCTCCATGAAGCCTAGCTCTGTGCAGTGTGGGGCCTATGAACAGATACTCCCATCTCTGTGTGGAGAGTTTCTCGCTTCCTTGCTTGGTGGTAGCCCTTACTTAGCCGTGTTGCACCAGTGTTGACTCTGGGGGCTCTCAGAACAAGTTTATATTTACTGAGATCACTGGATCACAGGTGGATCTTATTTAACTAATTAAGCGGCTTTTGAAGGTAGTGGTTGGGGCTTCAAAACAAAGGGGATGAAAACATATGCACGCGCCACTTAAAATCATTTAAATTCCAGGTTGTAAGGTAACAAAATACAGAGAATGCCACTGTACACCAGGATCGCATTTAAAGATGGACATGTCTGAATGCGCTCATGGTTTTTGGAAAATAAAACCTGATCCACTGGAGCTAAAAATACAAATGAGGGGTCGTTGGAAAGGTATCCTGGAGATCTACTGAACTGTGGAGTTCAAAGTGTCTGAGTGCTTTCCCTGCCGAGATATGCAACTCAGAAGTTCGTGGGACAAAAGTATTGGGACACCGTGGCGAGGTCAACTGGTCCCCTTGTGTGAAAGCATACAGAAAAAATATATTTATTGCCAGCAATAAGCAAAAAAATGCAAGAATATTTGCAGTTTCTGTGTTGTTGTGGAGATTTCCGCGCATTGTTTATTAATTGATTTATGAATCAATAAATAAATAAAATAATTAAATAAACACAGGTTTGTTATCAGACATTAGAAAATGACGCCATGCATCTGTACAATACACACACTATGTGGTCATATTTTTTTTAACCTAAATGTGGCATAAAGAGCAAGTTGCTTTTGTTAAAACATATCTGTGCGAAGCCAGGACTATTCTGGTAATAGTCCTGTTCATCTCCAGTTTTCCTACAAAGAGGGAAACACAAAAACGCGCCCACACTCACACGTCTGTGCCCAGACGCTCCCTTAACAGCTGCAACCTAACAAATTCATTATCCACAGCTTAATGGAACGCACGAGGGAGAAAGAAATAGAGATGGATGCAGAGAGAAGGGGTGATGAGGGAGGGAGATGAGGAAGGAGCCGAACAGATAAGGAGCAGGGCTTAATGGAAGTGAAGCCTGCAGATTAATAGCTCTATGAGTTATCATGAATGACTCATATGATTAGAAGAAAGAAGAACAAGAATAGAAGAAAGAGTACATCTCAATATGTGGGCCAACGCAAAGCTCTCTCCTCAAAACAAGACTGTGCTACTCACCAAACTAAACTCAGCTGGTCTCTCAGATCAGAGTGTTGTAGAACAGGGAAGAATAGAAAGTAATACAGGATAGAAACATATCAGACTATATTCTAATTACAGCAAACCTCTGCTTATTTGCGGTTCAGCGGTCTCGGAATAGAACATACTTGGAATTTGTCTGAGAACCGAACTAATAATTGTTCGATGAAACTCCTGTAAATTTGCGGAAACTGCAGATATAGGTATAACAACCAGTGTGAGGACGAGGAGACGTAGCGCGTGAGGCCCAGACTTCGCATGTTTTGTTGTAGCACTATATCAGTTTTCATGCATTTTGGTGCTAAATTATCATGAAAAAACATAATTTACTAATTTTGTAACATAATGTAAATGCAGCTACATTTTCACTATAAATGTTTTGGTACTGTCCAGAGAACACAGGGATGGTGAAATACTGCTGTACTCAGAGATAGAAAGTTTGAAAGTAACCATTCGGAGCCCGTTATTTATTTCTCCTTGTTGCTGATTGGCTGCTGCCCTTTCACACGTAGAGCGTCTCGAGTTTTCTTGTGTTTTTAGTTTTGTTCTTCTTAAAGCCCTGTATCTTATTACTGCAAATTAAAAAAATCTATTACTGTATTTACCTGCTTATACCAAAGAAAACTGCGCATAGAAAAGAAAATGCTTGTGCATTAACTACAGTACAATCTATGCAGGGGTAACATCGGCGGTATTTGTGTTCTAGCACTGCGGGAGACAGCAGTTCAGTGTGAACTTTACAATATGAATACAGCACTTTAAATGTAATGTATTAAACTAGGGCTGAAACGATTATTGGAGTAACTCAATTCGAGTTACAAAAATTCAATTCGTCATATGTGAAAATATATTTTTAAAGTTAAAAAACGATCAGTGTTCTGTTATTGTAAGTTAGTGGCGCTCACTGGCTGTGAAAAATTTAGAGAGTCGCAAAAAGCACCTGGAGACCAGCTGGACCTCCTCATTCCTGTAGTGGAGGGAAAACGGGCCGAATATTGCCAACAAGAAAAAATAGAGCTGCAATATTGTTTTTTAGTCTGTGGCAGAAAAGTCTTAAAGTGCATCAATTTGCCTAAAAATTAAAATATAATTTTAATCCGTATTTAAACTCAAGTTTTGCATTTTTAATGCTAAAAAAATATAATCAACAAATAATAATTAATTCAAATTGATCAGCAACATTTAAACTCAGGAGCACAATAATAATAATAACAATAATAACAATAATAATAATAATAATAAAATATTTAAATATCATTTTATATTTTACAAACAAATCTTAGTTCATACCGACAGAGAAAATGACAAAATAACTAAATAACAGGATGTTTTTGTTTTCTTTACTGTTAATAAGGATACAGTGTACATCATAAATGTTTCCCAGAAAGGTTCATTAAATGGGTTTCGTTCTGGAGCCAATAAGCCAAAGGTTTTAAGTTTTTATCTAATAAAAGAGTTTGAATAAAAACCTTTTTTGTGAGGAATAACAGCCTATTGCTTGTTCATTTTAAGGCCTTTCATGTTGCATTACTCACTATTGATTTAGTTGTTTAAAAACACAAAAGTAGGATTTATCCGATTACTCGATTAATCGATGAAAAAATCGACAGAATACCCGATTCCTAAAATATTCGATAGTTGCAGCCCTATATAAAGCTGAGTTTAAAATGATATTCAAGTGTTTTGGGAGTATATTAGGTGCCATATTTAAGGTTTACACTATAAAATTAGGTATTTTTAGGTATGTTTTTGACAAATTTGCAGTTTTCACCATTCGCCGGAGTTCTTGGGATGCAACTCCCCTGAATATCGGGGGTCGACTGTATTCTATATCCAATATTCTGTATTCTATATCCTGCTCAATGGCAGGTCTGAAAGTGGGCCATCGTGGAGCTGACTGCTTTCTGACTGGTGAAAATGTCATCACAGCGTGGAAAGAGGCCACTGTTTTTTTGTTTTGTTTTTTATTGTCTGTGAAAAATAACAACAATGGAGATTCTAATTAACCACTGTGAGGTCACTAAAGTCCAAATACTACGGTCTGCTTGGGCTGGCTTAGGTTTTCATCACTTGGCTAAAAAATGTTGAGACAAAATTAAACTCGAACAAGACTATAAATAATAAAAAGCCACAATAACAAAAGCTGCTCTGATAGAAAAACATTCCGCTGGTTCAACTCCATGGATGTGGGTTTGGGACGACTGGCTATAAACTGTGGGGACAAAAATGTGCTGCCGACTTGAACTGAGATACACTGGAAAGTCAAGCCACATTTATAGTGTTTTTCACCACAGAAACTGACACAAATCCACATCCAAACCTCCAACATGCATGCCAGCGGCAATAAAAGGGACAGAACGTAAAATACAACCCAGCAGGACACAGACAGTGCATTAAATATGATTATATCACCAATAATGCACCTTCTCTCACTCATAGGTATAGACACACACTTCTACATTAGAATGTCAGGCTGGAAAGATGTAGTTAACATGAAGCAGTGGGTGAAAAGTCCTGTGTCTCCATTTAATTTCCTGTTGTGAGAAGTAATGAGTAGCATGACCACAACTGAATACAGTTATAAATTTATTATACAGCACATACAGATCATTATATGGCATACTGACCATTTCTGGAAGCTTTCGTATATACTTTTGGCCACATGTGGATACCTGACATTCACACTCCAAAACCATTAATATGGAGAGCTGGACTAGATCAGACTGGCTGTAGAGCTTAAATAGTCCTGGAACTTTCCTGCCTCTCAGAAATTCAGCTGTACAGGCTATTATACATATGTTCTGGTATCTGTGCATACCAGTGGCACACCAGTAAGAACGTTATGACAAAATAGAAGAATTTGAACTTTGAAGTTCAGTTTACTTGCAAAGCTGTTTTCATAGGAAATATATGTATTTAGTGTTTCCTGTTTTCAGTGCTGACGCGGGTGATGTAATTCATTATGGTGATGATGATAAACCGCCCAGTCCTGACTGCTGAACACGCAAATCTGTCAAAGCAACCACAAACTGGGAAGTAGTGTAACAGAATTAGTATCACAGCCTTCTTCAGGTGTGGAACATGCTCCTGTCAGACTGAGTTAAAGGTCGTCGGGCATGATCTCTACAGAACCCAATCCTGGCAAGGATTGGAAATCTGTCTAAAAACAATACCTTCACTAAATGTTACAGCCCTCAGGACAAAAAGGCAAATGTCTGAAGGTAGCAAAATTGTCAGGGGACTGAAACAGTTTTACGTAAAACAGTATGTAAATTAGACAGGAGGCTGCCGCTCGTATATCTCTTTGCTGCATGTTTGTACTTAAATTCTCATTGTTGCCAGTGAAGAAGCAACCTGTCTGAATCAAAAAGCAAAGCTTCAAAGCTCTCGATTCTAGAGGACAGTGAGGAGACACAAACAGGGACACACACAGGGAAGAAAACAGGACGCATACACAGATACACAGAGATAGAGACAGAGACACGCACAGAGACGCTCAGCCAGAGAGACACACACAGACAGAGCAGCACACAAAGACACAGACACATACAGAGAGGCACAGACACACAGAGATACAGACACATACAGAGAGGAACAGACACACAGAGATAGACACATACAGTGAGGCACAGACACACAAGACACAGACACATATAGAGAGGCACAGACACACAAGACACAGACACATACAGAGAGGCACAGACACACAAAGACCCAGACACATACAGAGAGGCACAGACACACAAGACACAGACACATATAGAGAGGCACAGACACATACAGAGAGGCACAGACACACAAGACACAGACACATATAGAGAGGCACAGACACATACAGAGAGGCACAGACACACAAGACAGACACATACAGAGAGGCACAGACACACTGAGATACAGATACATACAGAGAGATACAGACACAGATACAGACACATACAGAGAGATACAGACACAGATACAGACACATACAGAAAGGCACAGACACAAAAAGACACAGACACATACAGAGAGGCACAGACACAAAAAGACACAGACACATACAGAGAGGCACAGACACACAGATACTGACACACAGAGATACAGACACATACAGAGAAGCACAGACACAAAAAGACACAGACACATACAGAGAGGCACAGACACTCAGAGATACAGACACACAGAGATAGACACATACAGAGACACACAGAGATACAGACACATACAGAAAGATACAGACACACAGAGATATAGACACAAAGAGAGGCACAGACACAAAAAGACACAGACACATACAGAGAGGCACAGACACACAGAGATACAGACACATACAGAGACACACAGAGATACAGACACATACAGAAAGATACAGACACACAGAGATACAGACATATACAGAGAGGCACAGACACAAAGACACAGTCACAGAGAGGCACAGACACAGAGATACTGACACACAGAGATACAGACACATACAGAGATAGACACATACAGAGAGGCACAGACACACAGAGATACAGACATACAGAGAGGCACAGACACACAGAGATACAGACACATACAGAGAGGCACAGACACACAGATACAGACATACAGAGATACACAGACACATACAGAGAGGCGCAGACACACAGAGATACAGACACATACAGAGAGATGCAGACACACAGAGATACAGACACATACAGAGAGGCACAGACACACAGAGATACAGACACAGAGAGGCACAGACACAGACGTTGAGACAGACACTGAGACATACAGGAACATGCAAAAAGGCACACACAGACACACAGACACGCACAGAGACAGAGACCCCCAGAGACACTCAGTGGCCAGTTACCTCTGTGCTAACCCTTTAGAGAGAGAGAGAGAGAGAGAGAAAGAGAGAGAGGGGGGGGGGGGTGTCAGATACAGCGAGAGCGA
>JBBJLR010030401.1:0-12643 GCA_037577145.1 Brachypetersius gabonensis
TACACACTTAGTCCTGAGTACACCAGCAGCTGGGAGCTATCTCACAGCTATTACCTGCTGGTGCACTCAGGATGTCAGAATAAGAGTTCAAAACATGGTAAAGAAAACCTAAACATAAACTTAACAAAACCCCAGCACCCCCCAGTGGCCGCTGGCCAGACATCACAGCTCCTTACAAGCCTTGTTGGTCAGGAGGGAGGCGAGCAGCCTTGGATGCACCAAACACCTCTGCTAGATTGTGATACTGCGGGGAAATCTGCAACGGGGCTTCAGGCTCTTAATTGAGGACATCCCTCAACTAATGGCCAAGCAATGCGTGCAGCAGTTCGCACCCGATTGCGAAATCCTCAAAGCACCACAATCTATCACAGGATTATGTAGTTTTAACCAGGGTAGACCCAGAATCAAGAGGGGTTTAGGATGTTCTAAGACATGGAACGATATGTGTTCCTCGTGTAGTGGGTCTATCCTCACTAGTACAGGTTGTGTTATCCAGCCGATGGATTGGCCTGTGATTAAGTGTCCATCCAGGGCTCCCACAGGAACAAGCTCTGGCAATCTCTCCAGAGGAACTCTGCATGCGGTCACAATAGTTCTGGACATGAAGTTTCCCGCTGAGCCAGAATCTATAAGCGCTGAAACACAAACAGAAACCTTATTAATGTACATATACCGCATCCTCCCAGTGTGAGCAAAGTTTTCCAGGGCCTCCCCTCTCAGTCAGGTTCCGGAGCAGGACTCTGTTGCCAGGGTGAAGTTGAGTGCTGCAGGACTTTTGGTCGTAATATGTTTTCCTCCTCCCTGCCTCTTTCTGGGCCATTGTTGATGCTATCTTATAGGCCTCTTGCATTTTTGACTGTCACTTTTCCACGTACTCCTGATAGGTTACTTGCTGCTCCTGTGGTGGTAAGTTGAATAACAGATCTACAGGGAGTCGTGGAGTGCGACCAAACAACAAATAGTTTGGAGAAAACCCAGTCGCCTCATTACGAGTGCAGTTGTATGCATGCACTACCTTCGCCAGTGAGTTCTTCCAGTCTGCCTTTTCGGTGTCTGTCAGTGTTCTCAGCATGGACAGGAGTGTCCTATTCAAATGCTCAATTTGTCCATTGCCTTGGGGGTGGTATGGAGTTGTATAAGAGCCACGTATACCACAGACATTTTGCAGCTTCAAATTCTCGGCCCATGTCATGATGGATTCTTGCTGGAAAGCCAAAATTAAGGGCAAAGTGGTTATAAACCTTTTCCACCACTGTTTTGGCCGACTTGTTTTTGTTGCATATGCCTGTGTGAAACATGTAAAGTGATCCATTACCACTAGGATATATTCATACCTATGCTTGCAGGTCTCCAGGTGTAAAAAGTCTATGGACACAAGTTCAAATGGGTAGGTAGTGGTAATGGGGACCAGTGGAGCGCTTGTAGCCTTACATGGCCGCTTCCTCTTCAAACATTCACAGGCATGCATCACAAAATGCTCCACATCACTCTGCATCTTAGGCCAGTAAAACCTATCTCTTATAAGCCCCAGGGTTCTTTCTGTCCCCAAATGTCCCATCTCCTTGTGCAGCTCTCTGAACCCAGTGTTGTGATGTTCTTTCGGGAGGAGGAGCTCTGCCATTAGCTGTCCTGTAAAGGACTCCATCATCCTTTAAATGCAGCTTGTTCCACTGTCTCAGCAGGATTCTGACCTCAGGTGATTTCTCTTTGACATTGCAACCTTTTGGCAGGCAGCCATTAGCTTTGTAGTGTAAGACTCGGCCTATCACAGCATCTCATTCCTGACTCGCCCTAATGTCCTCTTGTGAGAACACCTCTACCATAGGTGTGGTGTCTTGCACTAGGCTGATCACACTCTGGCTAAGTATAGTGGTCTCATTAGGGAGGTTCTCCCTCTGATGCACTACGCTCTCTACAGCAGCCGTGATTACATCCTGCTTTACCTCTACTGTACACTGAGCCATATACTGATGAATGTCAAGAGGAAGCCTGGACAGGCCATCAGCATCTGCTTTCCTCTTACCCAGTCTGTATCGGATTGTAAAATTAAAGTCTGCCAATTCTCCCACCCATCTATGACCTGCTGCATTCAGTTTTGCTGTTGTGAGGACATAAGTTAGGGGATTATTGTCTGTATAGACAAAAAAATGTGGGGCAAGAAACTCCAACTTTCCAGAGTGCATGTGATCGTTTTTCTCTCGGGGTGTCAGTGTCCATGAACCATATGCAATCACCTTCATCTTGCCTGCTTGTTTCTGATACAACACAACCCCCAGGCCCTCTTGTGAGGGATCACAGTGGAGTATGAATTGCTCTGAAAAATCAGGATAACCTAAGATAGGTGGCTCTGTTAGACAGTTAATTAGCCTACTTAAAGCATCCTGGTGGCTCTGTGTCCATCTGATGGGTGTGTTTGGTGGTGACCGACCAGAATGTTTTTTTTTAACCTTCCTTCCTTTAGTGGTTGGCAGTTGTATAGGAATGCAGGCTGGAGGCAGGGTCAGCAGCTGGTACAGGGGCCTGGCCACTTTTGAGAAGTCTGGAATGTAGGCCCTGTAATAGGAGAGGAACCCCAAGATCCTGCTCAGCTCCCCTACTGTTGATGGTGGTCGGTCTTTGAGTGCTTGAACAGGAGCTATCTCGGCTGGATCCATTGTATACCCCTCTTCTGACACCATCCGCCCACGAAATCGCACTTTACGCTTGAAGACCTCACACTTGTGTAGGGTGAGTTTAACACCATGTTTTTGGTATCTTTGCAGGACAGTTCTGATGCGCTCTACATGAGTATTAAAGGAAGGAGAATGGACCAGGTTGTCATCTAAGTAGGGCTGGCAGATAACATCCCAAAGCCCTCTCAGACAGTCTTCCATGCTTCTTTGGAACTCAGCTGGAGTTGAACTGAATCCAAACAATATACAGTTCCATTGATATAGCCCCCAGGGTGTTATAAACACTGTGAGAGGTCAACTTTCTGGGTCAAGGAATCCTTGGTGATATGCTTTGCCCTGATCAAGGACTGAAAACCAGGAGCTGCCATGAAGGGAGTCTAGCATATCTTGGATTCTAGGGATTGGGTGCCTGTTTGGCACAGATTTCCAATTGAGCTCCCTATAGTCACAGCACAGCCTTAATTCCCCAGATTTTTTTCTGACACAGACAATCGTGGAGCAATAGGGTGACCTTGATTCAGCAATCCAACCACGGTTCAACAGATTTTGCAGATAGTCCTTCACCTCTTGGTGTAGGGGCTTTGGTACTGCATGAAAAGCATGACATTCCTCCCGTAACACCAGACCTTCTTGGATGACCAGACCCTCAGGCAGCTGTGATGGTTCAACAGGGAGAAACAACAGGCTCTGTCCAGCAAACTGGGCTCCCATGTGTGCTCAGACATATATAGTGGTTATTTGTTTAGCAGGCAGGTGTATTACTCGCTTTCCTGTCTGTACTTAACTGCATACTCCCCTACTGTTTCATTTCCTTGTCGTAACTGTATCAGTCATGCACTGCTGGTTTTGCCCTGGTAGGGGTAGTTGAATGCAGCCTTGAACTCCTCTCTGAAGTTCAAGTACTCTGGTGCTTGTGTGCCTCCTTTTGCCCACACAGCGGTGCCCCAATCTAGAGCTCGTCTTGTCATTCTTTGGGTCATCAGTGATACTTTCTGCTGTGTCGTCAGTTCAGGGTACTCTGCAAAGTACAAATCACATCAGTATGAAATTTCTACATGTGGCTGGGTCTCTGCCATACCTCTCTGGAAGCGAGACATGTTTAGGAACCCGATTAAAGGGAGGTTTTATTAGGTTTGTGTCAGATTGGGTGGCTGAGGTGTATGCGTGTGTAAACTGGGATAAAGGTAAATGTGTATGTAAAAGGTCACACACACAGCTGAGTGGCTGGCTGAGCCCTCAGGAAGAGTGCGTGTTTTTAGGCACGGAAAAAGAACCTGTTAAAGAAACTGAGGCTGAAGTTGGGTTTTTTTTTCCCGAAACAGATCATGTTTCTCTTTCACTGCAAGGAAAAGGCTTGTTGCTGCCAGCTTTTTACCCCACCTGGATTATGGTGATATAATTGATATGAATGCCTCTGCTCATTCTCTTCATCTGTTAGATTCTGCTTATCATGGGGCATTAAGATTCATAACTGGCTGTAAACCCACAGCCAGTTATGAATCTGTACTTATATTCTCTGGTAGACTGGTCTTCATTGGCCTTACGCAGGATAGTTCATTGGTATCATTTTATCTATAAATCTATTTTTGGGTTACTGCCATCTTATTTATCAGAGTACATGTTACGGAAACAGTTTAGTCACAGTCTGCGGTCTCAGGACATTTTTACATTCATCGTTCCATCAGTTCGTACAGAAATTGGAAAGAAGGCGTTCTCCTTTTCTGCACCATCTTCATGGAAAACATTACAGAAACATTTGAGGCTTCCTCGATTGATTTCACTTGCTGATTTTTAAAGACATACACATCTTTTTGTGAAATCAACAAGGGGAGACTGCTCTTGTTTCTGATATGATTGTATTGGGCTAAATTAGCTAACAGGTCTCTCTTGTAAATGAGACATTGAGTCTCAATGGGACTACCTGTGTAAATAAAGGTAAATAATAAATAAATAAATAAATAAATAAATAAATAAGAAAGAAGCAGCATGTGCAGGAGGATGAACAGGTAGAATGGATAGACAGTGAATACACGAGGATTGGATTGTTATGGCAAATATAAGTGAAAATGCAAGAGAGCTAGAAAAATTCAGAAACAGACTAAGTAGACGGAGAGGAGAGTGCGTGAGGAAGAGAGAAAGCTGAAGTGTATTGTCAGGGACAGAAAAGTTGAGAGGAGTACACCAAGGTGGGGATTCGAAGATGAGATTTAATGGCATGATTCAGAGAACTAGTAAATCATCCAGTGACTTAGAGGTATTTTTACAAACTTCAGAGTTCAGAGACATGGAGACAGAAATAAGAAATGTTAGATTATTTGGAAAATATTGCAGGTGAAGGGAAAACATTAAGGTCAGGAAAAAGAAGGACAACGAGAACCCCATATGTGCACCACATGAAAAAGAAATGGAGAGCAGAAGCTGGCAGAGATCCAGATCAAGACAACCTAAAGGTGGTTTTTCGCACAATGGTCCTATATAGACACCTTCCAGAAAATGCTAAAAGCAATCTGGAGGATGGGGTTGGGCAGCCCAAAAAAGGCTTTTAAGAATTTGTGGCTCACGTGATTCATGCTTTGGACAAACACAGACAAGCTGAATAAAAAGCTAAAAAACAAGAGTGGGACGTCCTTTGAAAGGTGGCTCAGCTCCAACTGGAAAAACTCACTGGCAAACTCAAGAAAAAACTCAAGCCACAGTGATAGAACAGGAGCCTGCGTCCAAGATGCCAGTGGCACCGAATGCTGCACCACCTGCAGTCCAGCAGGTGAGTGAGGTTTAGCAACCACTGCAGCCCCCAGCTCCTCTAGTCCTGGTCATACACTTGTATACACACTCTGGAGGAGATGGATCAAAGGGACAGTTGTACAGAGGCAGACAGCAGCAACAACAGCCTCATGGCTCGCCTCCAGTCTGTTGAGGGAGTGGACAAATGGGACACGTCTGAAGGAAATTTCCAGCAAATTTATGAATGGGATCTGGAATGCAGGGAAGGCCGGCCTGGCAGCCTCCACAGGGAAGAAGTCAAGAACAACCACACCAAAACCCAAATCCAGTGCAGCCATGAGTGGGAAGAAATCAAAACTCTGCCTGGCCTGCACCAAATCAAAATTCTGGCCCAGTAAATTATAGCTCTAATTGAAAATAGCATATTGGTTCTGACACAAGCTAGAAGCTTGCAGTATTCATTCTTACATATCCAGATTTAACTCTACAAAGATGTACAACAGTTAATCTAGCAGAAGTATTGCCATTTCAATTTGAAAGAAAACTGCATGAGTGCGCTGAATCTCTAGCCTGCTCAAGGCTAAGACCGGATTTAGAATCCACAGCAATTGTAGAGGTGGACTTGGTTCAGAGATCATTTGGGAAATAAAGAATATGCAGAAAATAGAAAAGAAAAAGGGAACCGTTTTGAAGTAGAAGAAGCTCAACATTGTCCCAATTGTCACACTCAGGGAGTTACACATTTGTTTGGAGCAGCGAGTATGGAGGTATGGAAACAGTATGGAAACAGCGCAGATTTTAAAAGGCAGGTGGTACTCCAATACAGCATTTAGAACAAATATTGGTGAATGATGAATGCAGTGATGTTGCCAAGATGCTTAGCAATAATCAAATGCCAAACACATAAAAAAGGGAATGATAAAATGAAATAATTTTGCTGACGAGGCAGACAGAAAGGCCTCAAAGTGTAAAGTTCCTGTAATGGCCCCAATGGTCACAATAGAGCCTATAACCAATCTTGAAGGTTTAGTGGACAAATGGGACACGTCTGAAGGAAATTTCCAGCAAATTTATGAATGGGATCTGGAATGCAGGGAAGGCCGGCCTGGCAGCCTCCACAGGGAAGGCTTTTCCCATATACTGTTGCCTGACATACATGGACAGGCAACAGTATATGAGAAAAACACCTTGTGGAGTTATCAGGGAGCAAAACAGGGCAGCAATGGCTTATGGAGAAACCATGAAGTGCTGTTAATTGCTCCTGGTACATTACAAACAATACTAATCACTAATGCACTCTGCTTGGATTGTAAGGAAATGCCATGATTCCCGCCTGCAACCACTGGGGGTCGCTGTAAGACTATGGACTTACACTCACACACTCACCTGGGCTGCGTCCAAAATTGCATACTTCCCTACTATATAGTATGAAAAAACAGTATGCAAGGCGAGTAGTATGTCCGAATTCATAGGCTGTGTCCGAAACCGCGCACTACCGTCAGTGCACTGTGCACACTGCGCACTGCTTTCTGTAGTGCGCACTGCCGGGGAGAAGTGCTGTCCTAAACGGAACACTAATGTTTTGCACTTAGCGGAAGTGATGGACCTGCATTTGATTCTCCAGCGCGTCAAAATATCTGCCGTGTTTTATTCACAATGAATTTCCTTGCGATTTTATTTGCTTTTGTTTACCGCCTACTACATCGCCTAACCGGCTAAAACTGCTAGCGTGTGTGAACATATAAAGGCAGTCGATAAAAAGGCAAACTCAAACAAATTATGTATAAGTGTCTACAGAGAGTGACAGGCTACACACTGCAGTATACTCAGTAAAATAATTTAATTTCGTTACTTACATTTATATGAAACAGTTGCCTCAGCCCGCACTTGCTGCTCACCGTTCTCCACCATTATCCAGCTCTGAAAACTTGCCAAAAGTCCCTCCCCTTCCGACTACGTGGTCATAATGGTGTCCGTTTAGTGCGCAAAGTGTGCATCGTTCTGCACGGCGTTTTCTGGCCGATTTCAGTGCACCATCCGGGTACTTTCAGTGCACTGAATTTATCTTGGTTTTCAGTGTGAGCGCACTACGCACTAAAAATCAGACATAGCGCTAGTATTCGAAAAACAGTAGGCGAGAAGTACCCGGATGACCTGCTGCTTCCAGCCGAATTCTGTAGTAGGCATTCGCTGGACACTGCATTATCCCATAAGGCAGCGGCAGAGGCGGTGGCATATTCGAAAAATGGCAGAAAACGGAGACGCGGCGCTTTTCAAGTGAAAGTACTTTAAGGAAAACGTTAAATTACTTATTCATTGTGATTAAATTACACTTTTGAGAAAATGCCCTCTGTAAAGGTAAAATATAAAGCGCTGTTGTGACGACACACGACACATAACAACATCAACACAGCAGATGTAGTTCGTCCGAATTCCATTCATACTGCCCTCATTCATACTGTATAGAACGTACTGTTTTAACGGTAGAGCAGTACGTTCTAACTCAAATGTATTACCTACTCAAGTAGTATGCGATTTCGGATGCAGCACTGGTCTTTACCTGCCTGTAATTAGTCACTCCCCTGATTCCACCTGAACCAGATCACTCTGTCATTTTCTCCTCACTCTCCCACTCGTATATATAGTAGTTCACTTCTATCACTCAACACGAGAGCATATATTCACTTCCCTTTGGTCTGTGTCCGCGTTATCTTATTCTAGTTCTTTGTGTTTGGCCACCGTGCCTTTTTACCTTTCTGTAGAGTATCTGTTTGTGTGTTCTAATAAACGTATTGAAGGTGTGGAAGTCTATGTTGGTGCATCCTTCTTGCCAGGACTGGACCGCTTATCAGAGAAAAATCAAGAAGAAAAGAATTTGGTTTCCATAGTTGATGAATTTTTGGCCAGATGTGATAATTAATTATGTGGACATGATCAAACGAGTAAGAGGATGTAGGTACATGCTTGGAGTCACTGAAAGATTTAGCAGATGGGTAGAAGATGAGTTTGCAGGCAGCGTCACTACTCCCATCTCAGAGCCAACAAGACCCCCCAGTGCCGTTCTCCTAGCGCCAATCAGCAGCAACAGTCACATTAACCACTGGAAGTGGACTTGCATCACTAGGACTTTTAGGAAAATTAGTCCCCTTTTGTTTGCTGTCTCTCCTCTATCTTTTTTGTTGTTTGTGTGGGCCTGGGTGTGGTGCCGTTGGGGGGAGCGTCGTGTAACGTCATGACTGGGGTCAGTGACAGTGGCTGGCCACTAGAGGCCACTCTTGCTTATGTTTGGAATTTGTTTTACGTATGTGTTGCACCTGTTTCGTTTGCAATTGCGTTGTTTCATTAGTGGCAGGGTTTTTTGTGTAAAGTACTTAAGGGATGTGGGTTTGAATTGTGTTTGTCAGTCAACCCTTCCGGTACTTTTGGTTTTCTTGTCTCCCTGTAACTGAGAGTCTGTCTCTCACGCAAGTTTTTGGTTTGACTGAGAATAAAAGTCACAATGCCACACGTCGAGTTCACATGGTGTGTATGTCCCTGCGAAAAGTGTCTGGAGAAGGAGAGGGACCGTGACAGGGGTCTACAAACGTCACGGAAGACGTCCCTGTGACGTCCATGGTTTGTGGCCGTTAAAAGCCGGCTTTCTCTGTTTATGTTTGACTTTTATTTTGAAGTTGTGTGTCACAGTGGTTGGGTTAATGTATTTTAGTGACAGCTGTCTTGTGTTTTAGTTTAAATGATTGTCTGTTCTGATTGGTTCTTGTCTTGCTTCTGTTTGTAGTTGAGTTTGCATGCATCTTCCCCAGTCTCTGGGTATTTTGAGTTTTGATTTCAGGCCCTTGTGCTTTGTTTATGAATAAAAGTATTGACATGGATGTTGGCTGAAGTGCCTGCCTTTCTGTGGGAGTCATGGGGATGCGTGACACCTATGAAGTCAAGACAGGAGTAGCTGGTGGAAATTAATGGTTTTCTTGGGTTCTGTACACTGCAGAGCCACTGGGGGTAAAAATTGCTTGCCGTGCACTACTGCACAACCACGTCCGTTTGAGCCCAGACACTGACCATGAAAGTTGTTTTTGTACTTTATAGTTGGTTTTAACAGAATTCCCCAGGAGCCAACAGTACAATCCCCTATTATGTACTGCCTCCTGTGAAACAGGATCATCCAGCCATAATTTTGCCTTTTGCAGCAATTTATACCTTTTTCACCCACCAAAGGACTCAGGTCCATATGGAGCCATATGGTTATAGAGCCAGCCTTGTCAGCAAAACTGGTGACCCCAATTTACCCGACACTTATTTCCTTCTTTCCTATATTTAATCATGTTACTCATTGCGAAAGATGATTTGAGCACAGAGACCTTCCTTCTTGCAAGAATTAAGTTCAATCTGCTGAAGAAGAGCTTTCTGGATGAAGCTGTTTAAGAAATGTTTGGTGGTTCTGTGGGAGACAGAGGTTGTGGGCCAGACTGCCTCCAACGTGCGTCTTGGCACAGTTGGTGCTCCCCTTTTATGTCCTTCCTTTGGAATCTCAGGACACCCTATCTGATACTCTGGTGCAAGTGAGATGCTCTGAGGCCAGTAAAGGTTCATTTGATAGACATTATAAGGGTGCCCAGGCGGATCCCGGATGAATACAAGTCTCAGAATGAAGTGGACGCAGGTTTCGATTCGACGCTGTTCTGGTGGTCCACTTTAAACGAGAATGTTGATTGGATAAATTATATTTATTACAATCAGCAGGTGGACAGAATTGATCAAAAGGTTAAGGTTTTAGGTTGCAGCAGTTTCTCCTCACGTTGTGCAGATGTTGCTGCTTACCCTGTATCAGAGGACAGATGTAAAGGCTGATGGACACACCCCTTACTAACCAACTTTGCTCCAGCAGCAGGTGTTGCTGGCTGAAGAGCATGAGAAAGACAGTCAATCAGGATACTAAAATATGGCCGCATTCGTGGAGTCTAACATGTAGCAGGTTATGATTCATGTGTTGAAAGTCCGGCTAGGAAGAGGCACAAGGACTTTCAACGCAAGTATTATAACCTGCTTCATGTTAAAATGCAGCCATATATTAGTATCATGTAGCAGGTTATTATATTTGATTTTATTAGCATGTCTCTTTACTAACATATTGTTTTAAGATCCATTATACTGAAGTATAAACAGGAGGGATATGTAGGGGGGAAAAAGGCTCCAGACTAACGCATGATGCACAGTATGAGAACAATCAATGTTCTGTGTACGGTTATCAGGCCATGTTCATTCCATGAAATAATGTAGAAGTGAGAGTCACCAAGGATGGCGATGGGCCCCCACTGGATGGCCTTCTGTCCACAACAAAAGAGAAGTATCTCCTTGTGGAAGAGCCTTGTCAGCAAAACTGGTGGCCCCAATTTACCCGACACTTATTTCCTTCTTTCCTATATTTAATCGTTACTCATTGTGAAAGACTTGAGCACTGTGAGCTTCCAAGAATTAAGGTCTATCTGCTGAAGATGAGGTTTCTGGATGAAGCTGTTTAAGAAATTTCCCTATAATAAATGTCATTTACTTTAATTAGGGCCCAACCCATATATAATATCAGAGATGGAATCAAGACAAAAATACTGCCAATAATCAGCAGCAATAATTAGCAAACACGAACATTCCAGACCTTCAGTATGAAAATACCTAACAAACTATTTGTATGACGAGACCTTCTTCTAAACAAGACACAATAGAGCTCATTTACAGAAACCATGTAGATTTATGGGTAGCTCTGCCCCCTGGAGATACAAAGTTTAGAAAGAAAAATGAATATTGAGAACTAAAAGCACAGTTATCTAAAACTATTGGAGAATAAGGGGTGGCACAGTCAAGTCAATAACTGTGCTAACATAAATAAATAAATAAAACAAATAAATCAAAATCTGGTGGTAGTTCACCCAGTGATCAGAAGGTCGTGGGGTCGAATTCCAGGACTGCTAGTGACACCACTGAGGTTTCCTCAAGTAAGGTACAGTCTGCACACTTTGCTCCTTGCACACCTCTCATTGATGGCAGCCCCTAGCCTGACTTGGTGAATGGGTGAAATAGGTTTAATGCCAATATACATACACAAACACACACACACACCACGTTTATTAAACACTACAGGCCATTTACTGTCAGTTTTCATGTTTACTTACTTATGATTACTTATAGCTAATTATATTCTGATTCATCGCCCATGTTAATGGTACTGATATTTCTCAGATGCTCAGTGTACGGAAAGATATTAAGTGATATGTATACTATTCCAAAAAGAGATAATGATACAAGTTAACATTCACATCATGTTAATTTTAACTAATTACACTAGACTATTATCTAATATTTCTGGTAAATAAGTTCATATTAGTGCTCAGTTATGATTATTTCATGATGACCAGTAGTGGCCAGGTGTAGTGATACATCACACTAGCACCTACACACACAAGCGTTTTTGTTAACGGATCTACTTATTGTTACATAAGTGTTTTTTGCTCCTGTACCGCCATTCCACACTAAAAGCCAACAACCTGTTAATTGAATTTTTCTTGTATTCACTTAGGTTGCACCACCTGACTGCAGAACAGCTCAACATCTCCTTTATGAGAGTTGTACCACAGCACAAGCTGTTGTTGCTATGGTTACAGTGCCACGGACGAATATGGAGGGAAGAAAAATACTCGACAAACGTTTTTTTTCTCTCCCCTGTCTGATCTAGCTTAATTATGCAAAAAATAAAAATTAATAAATATATGATGAATAAATAAATAAAGACATGCTTATACTGAACCGTTAAAGCTCCACGTTGGAGTCTGGCGCAGCATGGCGTCCGGATTCACAGCCTGTTTGCTAAACTGGCGGACATGACAGCGGGAAAAAGAAAAGGCGGTTTATAAAGGCTGTAACCTAAAGCAACAGCCTGGCAGTGTTGCATGCTTTAATATGTGTCAGGTGGCTCAAGAGTTGCTCAAAAGATTTGTCATATAGTGCTACTCAACAAACAGTGAGTGTGTGTCTCTTAGTGGTGTGTGTTTCTGGGTTGTGGCGTTTCTTGGTTGTGCGTGTTTGTCTGTTGGTGGTGTGTGTTTTTTGGTTGTGTTTGTGTGTTGGTGGTGTTTGTTGGTGATGTGTGTGTTTGTTGGTTGTGTGTTCTTCTGGGTTGTGTGTGTGTGTGTGTGTGTGTGTGTGTGTGTGTGTGTGTGTGTGTGTGTGTGTGTGTGTGTGTGAACACAACAGAAAAA
>JBBJLR010030438.1:0-12642 GCA_037577145.1 Brachypetersius gabonensis
GAGGGGGAGAGAAGAGAGGTATAGAGAGAGAGAGAGAGAGAGAGAGAGAGAAAAGAAAGAGTGAGAGAGGGAGTGAGGGCAGGGGGAGATAGAGACGGAGAGAGAGAGAGAGAGAGAGAGAGAGAGAGCACTGCAGGAACTGCCATCTGCCACCTCCCCATCCACTCTTTTATACGCCTCCCTATTCTCTTTCCTTCTGTTCTCGCTCACTTTCTCTCTATTCTCTTTCCCCTCGTTCACTGTAATCCATTTTGTCACTTTCTCTCTCTCTCTTTCCCTCTCTGTTCGTAATAACAATATAAAATTAGTAGCATAAAGCCTAAATTAAGGGAAAACGACCATGCAATGTATTTTTGGTCTGTCATGCAGTACCAGAAACCAACTAAGCAAGTCTATTTCTTCACAACATGCCACGCTTTGATGTAAGCAAGCATATGGGCCATGAATAAATGTATAAAATTAGTCAGTGCCTGACACCCCAATATACCATTTTTCTTTTCTATATGACTAGATTGTTAGGCCCTCAGTTCGTAAATGGTTAGAGTGTGCCTCTCTCACTCTTCCTGTGCTCTCCTTGCGCTGTGAGTGCATCGGTGGTTGCATTGTGGCAGTGTGAAGCAGTGTGAAAGGCTTTCAGCCCAGCCAAGGTCACAGTGAAGCACAGAGCTCTACTCACTCAGCCTGAGGGTGAATAGAGGCAGATTAAAGAGCGGCTGAAGGAGCTGGAGAGCTGCAGCAGTGTCCTTGTGCCTCTATCAGCATTCACACTGATTGAAAGCTTATCCAGAGCGAGTGCTAGTATCTGACAGACCCCTTAACATCCTCCTCATTGCCCCCCACTTTAAAACACGGTATGCTGTGATCCACATGAGAGCTGAAATCTCATCTCTTATGTCCGACTACTCCAGCACAGGTTAGGGTGGAGGTATCTCCTCCCTTATCTCAAAATAAGACATGTTTTGTGTGTAAACTTGTGTGTATCCATCAGCTAAGACATTTGAGTTTGAGAACTTGGCTCTGAACCTCAAAAAGGATTATTTCTATATAACATTTACTAGAAAGTTGCAATTTAGCTACATTTCTTTTTTCAAATATTACTGGGTAAAATAGATTTGGTTTAAAAGTTGATTGAACTTAGTGTAGTCAAGTTGATAGTTACTTAGTATACTCATCCTTCACTAAATAACGAAAGTAGCAGCAGGTATTACAACAATTTAGTCTATTTTAAACAATTGGCAGACAGTTTGAAACTAGCATATCATGCTACGTGAACTACATTGGGGCAGCTGATGGCCTAGTGGTTAGGAAGTTGCCACTGCGATTAGAAGGTTGTGGGACTGAATCCTGTGACTGTTAGTATCACCACTGGTGCCCTTGAGCAAGTTACCGTTCACACACACCGCTCCCCTGTGTTCCTGGCTGCTGCCTAATTCACTTGAATGGGTTAAATGAAGAGAACAATATCAGGCTGTTCACATTGTGTGCTGTGCTCATATGTGACAAAAGGACACGTTACATTAGAAAAGGTTCTATCCCAAAGTTGAAAGCATGCCTGTTGGATGAACTGTTATTCTCCAAGTTTCACCTATATATTATCCTTATATATAACCTTCTCTTCATAACCACTGAACAATTAATCGTTTTGGAGATAGGCTAGTGGACTCAGAACAACTCCTCTTTAAGACTTTGGTCTGCTGTGTGACTTGTTCCCTTGCTGCAAGAAGGTGAGCTTCCTTTTCTATAGCTAAATGTGGAGTAATCAGTACAAACCATTAGTTCGTAGATTTTACTGTCTGAGAGTAATAATGAAGAAGTGACTTGAATCCACCCATCAAGTGGGAACAGATTTTGCAGTCCGGCTTGCTAATAACGACTGAATTATTTTAGTCCAGCATGAATTGTACAGTCTGACTGTGATAACTGGAGTGATTTTAATTCAGCATGAATTAACGGTGTTGATCTTTGAAAAGACAAAGCTTAAAGTGTCTGGGCATGAGATTTTATGCAATTCTTTCTAGCTTGACCATATTTATCCATGTTGGAAGAATCTTTATCCTTATTAAGTTCATTAGTTGAGTGTGTGCACACATATAATACTTATATGACCTTATATATCCTTACAATTATGTATGAGAGCACCAAGAATGGCTTTTGGGAAAATAATCCAAGCCACTGCACAACATGCCTACCTCAGCGTATTTAGTTTGATGCATGTTTCCTCAGAGGAGGCCTAATGCTTGATGACAGTATACCCAGTAGGAACGTGTATGTCTTGGGGAAATTCTGTCACCTTTGTTCACAGTGGCCCCTAGAGGACGCCAGACGTTGGAGAGGACGAGACGACCTGACTCAAAGCGCCTGGGAAGGAAGAGAACGGAATCCTCCCTTTTCCATATTAGCACAAGCTTTGACATAGGATTGATTACAGCCACTGCTTTGACAATTAACTAACTAAGGATGTCCTGTACACACTGCTCACTGCTGTGTATATATTTGGGGTGCACACTTTCTGTATCCAAACAATTCTTCTGTAAGACTTGGGTCTGACTGCTTTAACTTGTTCACTTGCTGCAAGAATACAACCATTATTTGATTTGAGTTTTTTTATTAGAATCTTTGTTGGAATTTCTCTAACAATCTATAAAAGAAAGATGACATGGTATACAGTCGGAAGCTTAATTGCACAGTATACCTGCCTTTACAATGGAGCTTTAACTGTGATTTAGCTAGCAACATATTCATAACACTCATGCCCATAATACTGCTATACTTGCTACAGTGCTGAATAATATTTCCATCCCAAGTCACTGTTAAATTGCTGAAAGTGCAGTGAGCAGTGGCCGGGATGCATCTCCAATCCCTTTAGACTGACCTTGGCACATGGAGTGGAAAAGAAAAAGAAGGGAGTGTTTCTGGAAGAGTGCCAGAGGCCAGGTTGGAGGAGGAGAAATAGAAAACGAGGCTAGCTCTCAACGAACCCCTGCCAAGGCCATTCGAGCAATCAGCTTCAAAAGTAGAGCATAGATTTGTCTAATATTTTTCTGTCCTCTTTGAATGAATCAATTAAGTGTTATTTTAAAGTTTAGTTGTATTTACTGTTATTCTCTTACTGTACAATGTGGAAAAACAAAAAATCCACAGGCAAGTGTGTTCAAACTTAAATAGGACAACAAGCAGAGAGAGAGAAAGAGAGGTAAAGAAAGAGAGAGAAAGAGAGAGAGAGTAGGGAAGAGAGAGAAAGATAGAGAGAGGAAGAGAGAGAGAGAGAATGCAGTGACCGTCATCAATGAGAATGAGCGAGTGAGGCTGTGCGTCCGTGGACAAAGCGGTCAGGACATTTGGAAAATAGCCCAAAGGCGTTGTAGAAATGGCATCATAACAACAGCTCTGTCTGCTTTAATTTCTCCTCAGTGTCCCTGTCTCATCATCTCTTCATCCTTCAGCAAACACTGCACTGACCCAGGAGGCTGAACTGATGTTTCAGTACTCTTCAATGAGCTTGCAGTGCCAGTTCCTTTACTAAATAATATACAGAACTCCAGCTGTTCAGCCAGGCAATAGAAGGTACCTAGCAGTAAGTATATGCTACTGCTAGTAAGTATATACTACTTCAAACAGTCATGCCCAGTATACCCGATGGCCAGTCCAACTCTGGTAGTACCCCCCCGGACGGATCTATCGGTCATCGTGTTCACCAGACCCCGCCTCATGTGTGGGCTGTGTCTGAACTAGAGAAACAAGATGTGTGTTTATGCAACGGAGATAAATTACCAAGATCTGGCGCACTCAGAGTGTCTGAAATTAACTTAACATCACCTCCTCTTGTTCACCAGTCAGTGTGAACAAGAGGAAACACTATGTAGTGAACGAGTGAACAAGTGCACTTTTCAGACACATCTATTGACCTTAATATGGCGTTGATCCCCCTTCACAGTTATAACAGCTTCCACTCTTCTTGGAAGACTCTAAAAGATTTTGGAGGTTCTGTGGAAATTTGTGTCCATTCATTCTGTAGAGCATCTATGGAGGTCAGACACTGATGTTGGATGAGAAGGCCTGACTCTCAATCTCTGTTCTAGTTCACCCCAAAGGGGTTGGATCGGGTTGGATGTGGGCCAGTCAAGTTCTTCCCTACTGAACTCATTCAGCCATTTATTTATGGAGCTTGTTTTGCGCACTAGGGCACAGTCATGCTGGAATAGAAAAGGTTCTTCCCTGAACTGTGTCCACAACGTTGGAAGCGTGGGGTTGTCCAAAATGTCTTGGTATGACGAAGCCAAGATTAAGATTGTCCTTCACTGGAAGTAAAGGGGCCTAGATCAAACCCTGAAAAGTGTGCCCATACATATAATGTATTTTTTATCAGTTAGCATAGTGCAGATGTGCACTGGTGTTAGCATAACACTAACATACTACCACTAATCTTAGGTGCTAGCACCTAAATGTATAGTGCAAAATGACCTAGCTCTAATGGCAAAAGGCTCTTCACTAGCAACAGTGTGCTGTGTCTCTGTCCCTGTGTTACTGTAACCCATCCAGCTTCTGTCTATGTGCTATATGAACTGTGTTAGGATAAGGAAGAAGTTCAGTTCAGGTGTGTGTTTATGTAGGTACAGTTTATATTTCAGTTCTGGTTGAGGAGTCTGATGATCCCTGATGGTCTACATTTAACAGTTACAAACCCCAGCAACAGTGAGCAACAACTAGAGACCAGCATAGCGTTCCCACACCAGTCAATTTTGATGTAAACACACAGGCCCCCACCGTGAGTTTTTCCAGTCAGCACAGCACCTCGGTCCGATGTTAACAGCAGCATATTGCTAATCTGGGTAGCCATATCTGCAATGCTGTCATTGAGCCACATCTCCATAAAAACAAAAAACACAACAGTCTCTGAATTCATGCAAGGTAGTCCACTATTTGGCTGGCTGGCTGACTGGCTACTTGCCTCTGGACCAAGAGATCATGGGTTCGAATCCTACCTTACCACCCCACTTCCTGAGCAAGAACTTTAACTCCAAGTTGCTTCAGGGAGACTATCCCCTGTAGTTAAGGAATGGAAGTCACTTAGGATAATAGGATAGGTCACTAGGGTGACCAGTCCTCTTTTTGAGAGTGGATCAGAGAGATAAGAGCGGGGGGCACACATTTGCATTTGTATAAAGGCCACTGCCACCAACACTGCACTTTTTAACCACCACAAGAACAGATGTTCGAACCATTACGGAAGATTGCGGAAAAGAGTAGTGTCGTATCTTAGTTTCTGTTATACGCACACATACACAAACAAACATATATAACTTTTTCTGTTATAATATGCAGCAGTCTGAGCTGGTTTTATCATGTCCTGTTTTGTGCCATACACACCTGCTTGTAGCCCTGAGGCTCAGGCCAGATGAGAAAGGTCAGAAGCAGAGCATTCTAATCTCTTCTGCTCAGCTCCCATAGTGCAGTGTCCAATGAAACACACATACACAGACACACACACCTGAGTACAGGCCATTCTTTTCAAGGGCCAGTTTCAGTATTAATGTTTGGTGTGTGATGTTGGCTCATTTAGCTTGTAATGGATGTTCGTAAAACAATTAAATAAAAAAAAATCATTTAAAAACAATATGATTAATTGGTGAAGCAATTTTAACCCTTACATTTTTACAGAAGAGTTGTTCAAAATCAATGTTCACCTTATATATACCATGCATATGGGACAACCATTCATTGTTGTTTATTTTGAGCATTGCCTTTAATAATTCTAGAGTGCATGAAATCGCAATAACAGGAACTAACAGGATCTCAGGGACATTTCAACTATACCCCTTTTCCACTACACTGGTGCTGGTGCCAGGAGCACTAAACAGAAACAAACATGGCCAAACTCATTTCCTTCTTGCTGGTTATTCTCCAAACGTTGAGAATTTATTTCTGTGTCCAAATGCAGCTTATTCAGCGGGTTATTACTGTTGAAAGAGATCGACATAGACAACAATTACATGCATGACTCCGCCCACCGCTCGCGACATCATGGATTCTCGCTACGAGACCAGCAGAGTTTAGGTGCCAGTTTGGTGCTTGTTTTAGGGCACCGGCAACAATTTTTTTCTGTGGAAAAGCGCGGCACTGGTTCCAACATGGGGAACCGGCGCGGGAACTAGTGCAGTGGAAAAGGGGTACTAGAGACACGCCGATCCAGCGTTCTGTATCAGTTCGATCCTGACCTAAATTATCGGATCGGAAAATGAGAAGGAATAAAACAAGTAATTCGATCTGTTAAAAATTACGTAAAAATAATGCATACAGCATGCATAACATGATTTGCGACGTGCATAGTGCTAGAGGATACATTGCGTGATAAGAGTTTCTGTTGTGTGTGAGACCAACATGTCAGCAGTATGGAGTTACTTTAGACACAAAGAAGAAAAAGCCAAGACTGGTGAGGGGATATCACAGCAGCAGTCCAGCCACTGCGAAGTAACAGCCAATTGTAATCGCGGGGCGTGACCAATTAGCATATCTCGGAAATAAAAAAGTGGTATCGTGCCATGTCTAATTTCAACATCTCATTGTTTGCGATGTCTTTTCCTATAAGCAGGGAGTGCCCTCTAATTTCTCAATGATTATGCAGAGAAGGTTATACATAAGGATGACACAAAGGTGAAACTTAATAAGAGAATAATTCTTCCAACAGATATATACATATTAGTAGCTACAGGTGGTCACTAATGATAATGTACAGCACACTATATAGACAAAAGTATTGGGACACACCTGATGATCAGGGTTTGGGCTAGGCCCCCTTAATTTCATTTTGGTCAACACCATGCTTCCAACTTTGTGGACACAGTTTGGGGAAGAACCTTTTCTATTCCAGCATGACTGTGTCCCAGTGCACAAAGCAAGCTCCATAAAGAAGTGTTTGATGTGGAACAATTTGACCCTCACAGAGCCCTGACCTCAGCCCCATCCAACACCTTTGGGATGAACTGGAACGGAGATTGCGATCCAGACCTTCTCATCCAACATCAGAGCCTGAACTCATAAATGCTCTACAGAACGAATATGCTCACAGAATTCCTACAGAAACTCCAAAATCTTGAGGAAAGCCTTCCAAGAAGAGTGTAAGCTGACGGCACAAAAATTGAAGACACATCCTTAGTTAAAAAGTGTGCTTATATATTTGTATAATAAAGCTTTACTGTATTTGACACCAAAAGCAACATTTGACCCAAAACATTCCCTAACAGGACATGAATTCTTTCCTTCACTTGCGACTTTCTCACACACACCCTCACACACGTCCACACTGGGTGTGTTGTGCTACGGTGCCGCAGCTAAACACAGGTTCCTTTCACCAACTCCCCTTTTAGAGACGCAGTTTTAAGGAGGAATGTGTGCAATAAATGTGCTCTCCCTCTTGTTCTCTTTCTGTCTGTCTGTCTTTTTCTCTTAGTGGTAACAGAAGTTACATTTTACTCAGAAAGCTCTCACTAAACCTAAAGGCACTTGCCTTAACTCTTACATACCTAAACCAGAACCTTATAATGGCCTTTACTCATGTATCTATATCTGAAAGCCCACATTGGACCTAAAGGCCCTAAGATCCATCAATGGCCTTTACTCTAGACCAGAGCGCTGAAGGATCTAGATCCAAACCAGAAAGCGAAGGGCTCTACGACCCATTAATGGTGTTTACTCCTATATATCTAGACCAGAAAGAAAAAGGTTCTAAGACCCATCAGTGCCTTTACTCCTATATATCGAGACCAGAATCCTAAAGGGGACTCAGCACTGGTCATTACTCTTATAGATCTAAACCAGAAGGCTCATATTTGACCTGAAGAATTTGAAACTTGGACATCCCCATTAAATGCAACCATGGAAACGATCAGAATGGCCTACTGGCCAGAGATATAGACACACTGATGAGCAGATGACCTGACAGACATGCCATAAGATATACAGAGAGACAGGCAGAACAAGACAGACAGAATGACAGATGAGTTCTCAGACATGCAAAGAAGGTAGCAGACAGATAAAAAAGAGAACTCTGTCAGTCAGACAGACGTGTCAGAAAGCGTTAAATGAACAGATTGGAGGAGGTGGAAACTCGTCCTCTTTTATAAGTCACGCATCTGCTGCATCATGTTTTTTTTTCAGTGACGTGAGTGGACAAGAGTTTTAGCAGGTTTTTAAAAAGAACAGACTCCTTTCACTCCCCCTTAGCCATCACACCTCACATTTCCTGCTGGCCTGAGTCACA
The DNA here is from genome assembly GCA_037577145.1 of Brachypetersius gabonensis. Classification (NCBI taxonomy): domain Eukaryota; kingdom Metazoa; phylum Chordata; class Actinopteri; order Characiformes; family Alestidae; genus Brachypetersius; species Brachypetersius gabonensis. Next base: position 8,258 of record JBBJLR010030438.1, read on the forward strand.
CCGTCCCTTAAAAAAAGCTTTTTAAAAAATCGGTAGCTCCATTCAAAGAAACGATCTGTGGTTTTACACATTCTATATTTTTATAAATATTCAGTTAATTTACCTAAATACACATGTGCACGTGTGTGTGTGTGAGGTGCAAAGTACAGATCAGACACAGCAATGCTGTTGGAGATTTTAGACACCGAAGTGTCACTGCTAGATCAACTAAAAATATCCAACTAACGCTGTATTTATGTTGTTGCTGTCGGAACAAAAATCTCCATTTTGGTCGATGCAATCATGTTCGACAGCAGTGTTATACTAACATCACACTACCCTACTGATACAAAAAAAAATCTTCAAACACAAACAATATCTGGAACATGAGATTGAACATGAGCACGTGGCAGATGTGTTCCTTCTGTTTTTTCTGATTTTCTGAATCATTTCTGAAGTTACCATTTTGCCATATGTGAGCACACCACAGCACACAGTGTGCACAGCACAAAATTCTTCCTCTGTATTTAAACCTATTCACCAAGTGAAGCAGGGGGCAGCAAGAAACACAGCACCCGGGGAGCAGTGTGTGGGCATGGGCACAGTATCTTGCTCAAGCGAACCTCAGAGGTGTTTAGCAGTCTTGGGATCATGCTGAGTGATGGGCAGTGAGGGCAAAACTCAGCACAGTCTGTTAGATCAGAAGTCCTTTACACAGAGTATATTTTAAAGTAAAATGAAAGTAAAGTCATGCGAGAACACACCCCAGCACACAGTGCGAACAATGTCAAATTCTTTCTCTGCATTTAATCCATTCACCAAGTGAAGCAGTGGGCAGCAAGTGATGTAGCACAAGGGGAGCAGTGTGTGTCAGGACAACACCTTCCTCAAGGGTACTTCTACGCTGCCCCTAGAAGTCCTGGGATTCAAATCCACAGCTATCTCACCGAAGGGGCAACTCTTCAACCACTAGTCCACCAGCTGCCCCAAATAATAATTATAAATAAGAAATACAATGCAACAAAAACAGCCTGTTTAATCTGAGGGATAATGGGAAATTGTCAAATGGAAAAACAAGAAATTAATCAGGACTGTTTTTGATACAAACATCATGTAAGTGGACTATAGGGAATAATAAAGCTCTATAAAAATGTAGGACACTGGCTGTTCAAGTACCCAGGGAGACCTCGGGTTACGACAGTGTCGGCGTTTGGAGTTTATGGCGCACGCTCATAAAAAAATGAAAAAATGAGACATGAGTGTTGCAGCTTACGGACTACGTGAGTGAACTATTTTGGTCGTACGCAGTGGAAGAATACACAGTAACGTGGCTTATGAGTGAGAGAGGTGGCATCCCCAGTACAGTACAGTGTATTTATGTTCTTTACCTTTTTCTGTGGCTTAGTTGTGTTTTTATGTTCTAGATCAGTGGTTCCCAACCTTTTTTCCTTGAAACCCCCCGTTGCCTGTGTCCAAGACAAGCCAGGACCCCCAACCCCAACTCCTACCCGCATAGACGCACAAAAAGAATAAAGTGATTAATTACAAACTTTTATTTGCAATAAATAAACAGTGGTTGTAGGTTTTTGTTCTTACACTCATACACACACATACATACACTTTTACATTTCTCAGACATTGGGATTTTGTGAATTTAGTGTCTACAAATACTTTTGGAAACCTCAGTGCAGACAAAATTGTGCGCACCCCCTGCAATCTCTAGTGTCCCCCTGAGGACCCCAGGTTGGGAACCACTGTTCCAGATTATGATTTTCTCGGGTTGTCACTGTCGTAGGAACGAACCGGTATTATAACCAGAGAACACCCTGTCCTTTGAACTTTGAGCATGATTTTGCTGAACAAGAACAAATATTCACAGTTAAATTTTTGAAACAAATCTTGTCATAATGTCAGCAATCATCAGCATTTTTGAGCCAAAACAGTTTCAGTAGGAGCTTTGATCAATAGTCCAGTCATTAATTAGGTCAAAGGCTTCTCTTCATACCAAGGAAGACACTGATTAACACAAAGTTGAGTGCTGCAGCGAAATATACCTGTATAACTAAATATAAAGGGAACCCGTGTGTGTGGTGGTGTATTGCTGTGTTAGCAGGCCTTAGCAAACTGGGGCCTAACGGTCCCAGATCAGCAGAATTCATTCACAAAATGCACACGTGCCCACGCCTTCAAACAGACTCATTGAAGTCCACTTGGCTCTGTTAAGTAGTCCTAATCACCCAGGATTATTTGGGGCAGCCGAACGTGAATGTGTGGGTTGTTAGTAGGAAGCTTTTGACAGATGATCCAGCCTCCTGTAAACAGGGATGGGCCAGATGGTGCACAAAACTTTCCTTCATGTGATCACAATATGTGCTCACAATGGGTGCCAATTTCCATATTCGACTTAATTAAGTATGTAAATACAGATGTTCCCCGTGTATAGACTGTACTGTAATTCATGCATGTGCGTTTTCTTTGGAATGTACTGTAATTATCTTTGGTATAAGCAGGTAAATACAGTAATAATTTAATTTATAGTTATAAAGATACAGGTCTTTAAGAAGAACAAAATGAAAAACATGAGAACACTCAAGGACACACCACAGAGGAAATTCTGGTCTGCAGCTGCCATATATGCGACAAACAGTAGCAAGTGGAAATAAATGGTGTTCTCAGATTGGCTTCTTTCAAATTTCGCGCTTTCATGATGTTCTCTGGACAGTATAAAAACATTAATAGTTATTTTTATATAGTGATGTAACTGAATTTACCTTAATATTTATGTTACAAAATTAGTAAATTAAATTTCTTAATAATTTAGCAAAAAAAAACAAACAAAACAAAACACGCTGGGCCACGTCCAACTCACCCCCTTGTCCTCATGCTGGTTGTTTATGTTTGGGCAAGCCAGTACTAGGGAGCGTGGCGGACAAGGCCCGAGCATCACAAAAGAAAAAATATGCGGAGGATATCTGCAGGTTCTGCGTTAGTGCAGGAGTTTCAGCAAACAATTAGTTCTCAAAACTAATTGGACCGAAACCGTGACTGCTGACCACGTTAAAGTGGAGGTTTACTGTACACAGACTCAGACATCGTAAAACACAGAGTAAAAATGTTCAGTCTGAAGAAAACTTCAAACTGTGTAAGGAGTAGTGAACAAAGGTTTCACTTCATAGTTAACCCCTGAACCCACATTCCCTGCTCAATGTGGAAACATTATAAAAGGCACTGTTTAAGGTCCCAATGAACCAAATGCAACTTATTACACAAACTGTGCATAGCCCCATGGATAGCCCAGGGTGGCTGGTGGCCTAGTGGTTAGAGAGTTGCCCCTGCCATCCGAAGATCGTGAGCATTTGTTTCTCATCCTCCACTAGAGTGGTGCTGGCTCTTATTGTACAAAATGATTCTTTCAAACAGAGTCAGCACTGGGCTAAACAGGGCTTTGTTGTGGTTTGAATGGTGCGTGCGCATTTGCATGTGAGTGAATGTGTTTTGGGGGTCTATTTACTAAATCCAGACGACTTGCAGAGAGTATCTTTCACTGCGTGGCGAGGGGAGGGGATGACACCATTGTGAGTTTCACACTCTGAACGCAAGATCTAGCATAATCCGCTATTGTGATTAAGTCGCGGACACAAAGGCAGCTCAGACAAAGGCCAGAAAGCCAATCCGTCAAACAAGCCAGGAGGCCTTCTGCTGTATAAATCACTTTATGTCCAGTTCTACATCTGAATGATATATCAGTTAAAGGAATAGTCTGGTCAAAATGACCTTGATACAGTCATCCTCTCAAACATCAGCATCCAAAACGTGTTTGGTGTCTGAAGTTAAGAGGCCGACGTAGTTAACAAGCAATAAAATAATGCACATGATTCCAACCTGGAGCAACTTGGGGTTAAAGGTCTTGATCAGGAACCCAGTGGTGGTATACTGAAGGTAGGATGTGAACCCACAACCTCTTGGTCCAGAGGCAAGTATCCTACCAAATAGGCCACCATTGCATTTATTTCAGAAACCATTTGGCACTATGTGCCTGCTGATGCAGCACGTTAAATCCTTACACCCAACAATTTCAGTGTTCATTTGTAACAATGATGTTCTTGTCACTGTGATGCACAATTGTTTATTGAGTATGCTAAAGACACAAGAATTTCCCTCGGGATAATTAAAGTTTCTTCTTATCTTCTTGTCTTATCTTAGATGACAGTATGTCATAGTGTCAGAAACCACATTAGCAAGTCTGAGGTAAGTGCAACATGATGGAGGCATGCCATTTGCACAGTGCTTCAGTGAACTTAAAATTGTGCTTCTATGTTTATTTGTAACACAAATAGAGAGAGAGAGAGAGAGAGAGAGAGAGAGAGAGAGAGAGAGAGAGAGAGAGAGAGAGAGAGAGAGAGAGA
>JBBJLR010030449.1:0-12641 GCA_037577145.1 Brachypetersius gabonensis
CAAAGCAGCTTCACACAAAAGAAATAAGTTGTGTGTGTATAAATGTGTGTGTGTGTGTGTGTGTGTGTGTGTGTGTGCGTGTATGAATGTGTGTGAATGAAATGCCTCTAAAACACTACTAGAAGATCCTCAAAGGTAATTATAGCCATTTTGTTTAAGAGAGAATGAGACATTTATTTTCTTAGAATTATTCAAGCTCTGTAAACGCTTCATCATTTCTCTTATTCTGCTGTTTTGTTATTTCCTTTAAAACTTTGCTTTAAAGAACGATATTTTGACTTGGAAATTAAGAGAAATATTGTCAGCAGTTCTTAAAAACGAAGGTAAAGCTGTTAAGTTCAATACTTGCACCAATAAAAGATAAAACCTGAGAAAAGGAACATTTTTGCAGTGTCTCATATTTTTTTCCAGAGCTGTATGTGCTTTCTGTGCACATCCAAGCAGTAACACAGGAGGTCAGAATCAGGGCAAGTTCACATACACAGACTTATAGTTGCTTCACACAAGGTATAGTAGGTGATTTATAATTACAAGCACAATAACTAATAATTGTTCTCCAGTAGAGTTGGAACTGGATCTGGTATCACGTAGAGATGATTAGCACAAAGAGTCCTGCATAATTCTGCTACATTTTGGTGTAAGTGCACTTACTTGGCTCCCGCTACTTACATCTTAAAATGACATAATATTAATTATATTATATCGAGTAGTAAACTGTCTAATTCCAATTATAGCCAATTAGAGTGTGCATCAAGTATCAAATTGATATCAGTAAGAAACACTGAACTGTTTACTGGAGACAAAAACAAAATACAGAGAACATAATCAGTTTCAGTCAGTAAATAATCGAGCCTGAAATACCAGATGCTCAATTTCTATGATGTTCTATATGTGTATTTCACACTCGATTGGACTGTAGAGTCGTCCGAGCCTCCTTTAAGGTGACCATAATGATAGAAAAGACTTTCTTGTATTAATGACTGTTAAACTAACTTTTCCTGAACTTCATGCAGTTAGAACATTTGTCTGCATTTGAGTGTCAATGACAAAAGTCGTGAATCATATTTTGTTTCCAGAAATCCAGACTTACTTGTATTTTTAATGTGGTCTTGAGGAACAGATCTCCAGGCTTCCTGCAAGACTTTCAAAGACTCTCATTTTCAGTCCAGTTAGAAATCAAGCCTGAAATACCAGACTAGTGGGGGTTTTCCATTGACTGGTACCAGCTTGGTTTGGTTCAACTCTACTCGTGTACATATTGGAAGTTACTGATTGGTGGTCGCTATAGTAACGTCGGTGTTGCTGACTGAACGTTAGCATTAGCGTTAGCTAATGTTGCTTCTTTAAGCCATGTCTGGTGCCAGTTGTGTCTGTTTTGTGGCAAACAGCCACAAACCAAGAATAATAAATAAAACCCCTCTGATTTCATCTATGCTGGCGATTGTAATGATGCCGGGTTGTTTACCTCAGCTTAGAGCGCTCCCCTCCGGCTGCTTCTCAGAATGTTTTGTCGCTATAGCAACCATGTGTAGTGGAAAACTGTAGGTCCGAAACCAAACTGAACAGAGTAGAACCGAACTGAACCGAGCCGAGCTGGTACCGGTCAGTGGAGAACCCCCTAAACTGTGTGATGTCTTGCAAGTGTCCTTCATGCTTTGTTGGATTGTAGAATAGTCTGAGCATGACATGTAAAATAGACTTTCATCTATGAATGACTGTTGATGAAATGACAATGTAATATTGTCTGAATTAATAAATTTATTAGTACATTGTCTACATTTGAGTGTCACTGCTGTAAAGCAATCCAGTTTACACTTATGTATGTAATATATAATATACTACCAGGCAGCTGGTAGCCTAGTGGTTAGGGCACTGGCCCTGTGATTGTGGGTTCGATTCCCAAGGCCATTAGGCACCTCTGAGGTACCCTGAGCAAGGTACTGCTCCCTGGGTGCTGTGTTCCTGGCCGCCCACTGCTTCACACTGTGTGCTGTGGTGTGTTCATGTATGACAAAATGGTCACTTTCACTATAATATACTCTGTAACTTGACTATCCTCTGGTCACTGAACATGCTAACAGGCTGTCAGTAAACAAGGCTATAACTGGAATCAAATACTACCAGTGTGGTGTTTACAAGACTGCTTATGTCCACATGGGTGCTAAGTATGGAACTATTATGCATACTGTTATTTGTAACCAAGTATGCTGTTAATATTGTAGTGGTCATACAGTGAACGGACATGCCTTTGATCCAAAGACAAAGGAGATTGGAGGTAAGGCCTGAATAATGACCTTGTTTAAATATTTGTTCTGCTTCAGGTGACATGGAACAAAACAAGGACATTATAAACTCTCAATTAACTTTCACTTATCACCACAACCTTGCACATTTCACATTCCCCCTGACTTCCCAAATAGTCGAGCCTCATTGTCACTCCCATGGGGAGGATGCGATTCTTCCAGCTCTAGTGCAGCTCCTTTCCCCACTGATTAATTTAGCATTCGCCGGCTTGTTTGGTTCATTCCATTGATTCTCCTTGTGCACCCCCATGTGCAGGCATCCCCGAGGACAGCATCTGCATAATTTTCCGGCTCCACATCCTCTTTTAATAATTATCGTTACAGGGCTTGTGGGCGAATGGGAAGGACAACAAAACACATGCGTTCATGAATGGTCACTGCCGGCGACAATCCGAATTTGAGACAAAAGAGTTGTTATAAAAAAAACATAAAAACGTCAGAAGACATCCGTTCCTTTTGTCTCTCTTCCTCCCTCCATCCTAGAAGCTTTTCCAGCGAGCACAATAGCTGCACCCTTTAGAGCAGAGCCGCTCGCTCCTGTGAGGTCTATCCGCAGGGCTTATGAGCAGATCTGACTGTACATTAGGAAAAAAAAGGGTCCTAAATGGTTCTTGGCTTGGATTTAGAAAAACAGACTGGTGTAGAACCTTTATTCTAAGTAGAGGTTGTGTAAATTTCAAAAATGTAATTTACACTCACACATCTAATTCATAGAGCCAGCTCTTAAGAACCACACAGGGTTCTTAACGAAATCAACAAACCATGAAATGTTACCCAAATAAATACTGTTATCTTATCTAAGCCTACATTTAGTCTACTTATAGTTTACATATAAATATATGCATCATTTTACAATACAGATGTCCATATTTATATTTCTAGATTGTATAGTGTACATTTTATACTGTTCTGTTGGTATAGTATTTTATTCTGCTTCTTAATCTTTGCTGCTCTTAACTTTGTATTGTTCACTTTCTGCCGTGACAAAGCAAATTTCCCAATTATGGGACTAATAAAGGTTTATCTTAGCTTAGTTGACTGTGATCAGCAGTTGACCAGTTGAGGCCAATGCCTAAAATACAGCAGGAAAACACAGTAGTGTACACCTAGGAGGAATATTTTTAGGTTAGTGGTGTTGAAGTACACATGATAAGAACCCAATACTGCTAAGATACTGCTAAGATAGAGTTTCAGACACCAGATTGTGTAGGTTTTGTTTTGGAATTAACCTGCTTTGTCGGGAAAGTTATATTTAACAGTCTTGATGCTCTTTGTTCTGTGGAAATGATATGCATGCTACTAGCATATGGGTTACATTTTTGCTTTCCTAGCAGACCCATAAAATGACTTCATAGAACCACGGATTGGAAAGGAAAGATTCTGAAATGTGTGGTGATTTTAGTACACTTTAACTGAAACAGAACAAATCTCACTCAACTGCCTTTTCCGATAATGATAGCTACTTTATTCAGTATTTAAGTGTGTAAGCCAAGAGCTGTGGATCCCTAAACTATAATTCTTCTTTGTTCTAATTCTAATTTGTTCTCTGCTGTTACAGGGCACTCCATATTTCAGTGGTTTGTACACAAGCATGAAACTGGCCCATAAAGTGCTATTTAGCAGAAACCCCCTCGAGACACCGAAGAAATGAATCACTGAGGTTTCTGGCATTCTGAGCACATATTCATTTGCTCCATAATACAGTGGGGCAGGCATGTGTTATGCTCTGTCTGGATTCCTGTTTTAAAGTAAATCAAAACGACTATGTCATTTACAGGCTGACCTACTACAAACTATGTGGCCTACATAGCTGCTGAATCTAAATCAAACGTCTTATTTTTAGCCCCGCATACAAGGTTAATGAAGTGGGTGGCAGAATCTGTGTTAGCTTTCGAATGTGATTATTTTTGTGTACCTGTGAAGTGAAGTGTCTGAGGCCTCGTCAACTGAAAAGCATCCTGCACTTTTTTTTAAAGGGGAACAGTTCTCTTTAATGTGAACCCTTTACAGATTTCAGATATTCAGATGCATAATAAGTAAACAGGCATCAGACAAGAAGATAAGAAGTGTCCACACTGGATGCTCCTCATGGATTCATTCATAAAAATACACAGAAAGATGACAATACTATTGATATTTGGTTCAAGCATAACCAAAGAACTACACACATACATTCACTTTAATGGTATTCTCAACTTTTTCATGTTATTTTTTAATCAATAAATCCACTGGATACTGAGTACTTGTCTAATACCTCTTCACACATTCTGACACAGCTGAAGTCATTAAAGGGTTCACTGATCAAAAGAAATCCTAGAAAGGTGACAACAGCATTGTTATGTGGATCAAGCAAACCCAAGGAAGTGCACATACACTTCCTCGGTTATGCTTCAGGCATTTCTATGTTTACACAGACTTTATTTCAATGGCAACTACAGACGCACAACTTTTCCTCTTCTGACACAGATTCTGACATCTCATCTCAGGATATCAGCAGATACTGAGCACGGATCTGACACTAGTGTTCTGTAAGGGCACCTGTGTTTCATAGTAGAGACCATGAGTATAAATATACAGTAAATCCACAGATTTTCAGTCACACAGATTTTTTTGAGAACTGAACTCGAGTTTTATGCAGAAATCCCCACAATAACGTGGAAGCTGCAAATATCCTCCGCCTTTTTTTTTTCTTTTTTTGTGGCAATAAATATATATATTTTTTCTGAATGTTTTCACACAAGGGGACCTGTTACCTCACCACAGTGGCCCAATATTCTTTTTCCCACACCCTTCCGAGTTGCATATCTCGGCAGTGAAAGCTCTCAGACACTTTAAACTCCACAGTTCTCCAGGAGAATCTCCAGGAGACCTTTTCTAACGAGCCCCTCATTTGTATTTTTTGTAGATATGGGGTTAATCTCTGAAAATCGTTCACATCGCATGGTGTCCCAATACTTTTGGCCCATATCTCGGCGGGAAATTTAAATTAAAAGGTGAATACGTGTTTACCTTTACATTTTCTTTAAGGGTAATGCATTAAACTGAGTTTAAAATTATATTTAAATGTTCTGGAGCATATCTGAGCGCATATTGAGGGTTTCTAAGCAGGGAAATCACCAAAACGTCCAGGACTGGAGTTTCACACCCCTGACATACACAGTACACAATAAAAAAAACCATTTGGGAGATATGGGACAAAAGTATTGGGACACAGCGGCGAGGTGAACGGTTTTCAGAGATTAACACCTGATCTACTGCAAGCAGAATTAAAGAACTGAAAAATGTATAAAGGCTAACATGTCATACTGGAGATGAGCTTGTATGTTGAAGACTGTAGCCCTTCAGTCAAATACAGCTTTTATTGGTCTTGTAGACAGTATGGGTGTGACAAATTACTGTTTGATCACTATTGAGGTCTTACTATTATTGCTATTATTTATTTATTTATTTATTCATTCTCTCTCTCTCTCTCGCCAGTTAATTTTCAGGTTTAGTGAATCTGTTTCAGGAGGAGAACCATCAAACTGTACTGGACTGGAGTTTGACACCCCTGGTGTATGTGGCTGAAATGACAAACAAACACCTACTTGACTTGACCTGAGGTAAACACAACAGTACGTTAACAAAAGATCGGTGACGTGGTCACTCTCATGTCTCGGTTGTTTAGTTTGAACTGTGTTTTCACGTTTGTCAGCTGTCCTGTGTTTTAGTTTAAGTGATTGTGTTAGTTTATTGGTTTCTGTTCTTTTCTGATGCGTATTTAAGTTTGAAGTGTTTTTGTATTAGTTGCTGGTCAATCCTCATATTGCCCAGTCCTCCTGTGTCATCTGTTTAAAATGCTTTTTGTTTTAGGCCTTCGTGCCTCTTTGTTTTGTATGTGTAGAGTCTGTTTTTTGAAATAAAACCCATTAAAGAGAACTTGCCTCGCACTTAACTTGCACTTAAAGAGAACTTGCCTCGCCTCACTCCCTAAGCACGCACAACGTGACAGTCAGGTGGCAATGCTGACAAAGAGAAGTGAAGGTCCAGCTTGGAAACTGACCTGGCCTGTGCCACCACTAGAGCCCATGAAAATACACCAAAACATCATAGCAAGCCATGTTGCCACTGTTTACTGCGACATGAACTAATGCATGAATGCAGAAAGCAACATTTTACAGATTGCTTCACACTTTTTAGTCGAGTAATTCTGCTTGCAGTAGGAACAGGGAATAAAATGACAGCAACAGTGACTGACAGGCGCCTTATATTTAAATTAATGATCATATTTTTTCTAATGAACCTGTTCATGCATTCTAGCACAGTTTTGCAGCATTTTAGCTCCAGTTCATTTAGTGATCATATGGATATATTTAACATAAAAAAAACTATGAAAACAAATGTTGCGACAAGTTTTATGGTGTATATTTGGCAACAAATCAATAACATTCACAGAGCATTATGACCGATGCTGTTATTTCTAGGCTTGTTCTATTCTAGTCTTATTTGATCTGTTTTACAATATGTTTTGCAATATGCCCCACAACAGGTTGTTTTTGTGTGATGCCAAACAGCTTTCTGCAAAAACAGAAAAAACTTAAATTAATACGTAATATAACCAATATGTGCAGTCAAATATGTTCCTATAGAGCATCTTGCAGCGCAGAATCTGAAATGATTTGTTCGGTAATGACTGGAAATTAGGAAGACGCATGCACATATTAAAACAGCATCTGAAATAGGCAGTTATGCAGAAAAGAAATGTCTGTTTGATATTTGATTAGGATTGCGTCCATGTTTCAAACAAACTGCACCTGAGTTTTTCTGGAAGTGGACCAACCTGTTCAGGGGGTCTCTGTCCGCTTGTCTGGTCCACACCAGTGCTCCCATCACCAATCATGCTTTCTGGCAGTGAGAGTGTGTTAGCAAGTATGTTGTTTATACTATGATAACATTTCTGCTCCAAAAGACTTTGCTGTGTTGTCCTGTAATCTACCACAGTCTGTGCTATTCACAAACACCTGATACTGGAGCCATTGAAAGCATTGTTACCACTGAAACCCCATTTCTTCAGTTTCTGCCTGTTATTTCCTGACTCATTATCCACATTCTAAACATGTTCACTGAAACTGCACTGCAACGGAAACGACACTCTCCCCCAGGGACGCTGTTTGCTGGGGAAGGGCTGAGAAGCGCTGGAAGTGAAAACTGGGCGTACAGAGGAGCGAGCTCTGGAGACGCAATATTGATGTTTTCCACTGGGACGCCGCTCTGACGTTAAAGATATCCATGTGCCTCTCAGCAAGGTTCGCAGACGCTATAAACAGACAAAATTCATTCGGGAATGATGGTGAGTCATTGACATTAAAATTAATTGCAACCTGCCAGAAGAAATTCCAATTTACTCGGGATCGAATCCCAAGCGGCCCCTGATGGCACCGTCGGCTCGCCCTCTTTTGATCAAAGGGAACAAGAGCAAGTGTTTTTTGTGCAAATCTGAGGTCAAAACTCTGATTTGCAGAGAAAGAATAGGAGAAAGAAAACACATTCTTAACACTAAATACCGTCAAAAGTCAAAGTGAACTTCATTGTCATCTCAGCCATATACAAGAATACAGAGAGACGAAATGGTGACGCTCAGGTTCCACAGTGCACACAGTGGGCAACAAACATGGGACAATGTGTGACATACAAAATACTGCAAATAAAGAAGTATAAATAAGTATAAACAAGATGTGTTCATTCATTTTGGTTATTTTTTTTAGTCCCTACCTCGCGTCTTGGGATAGGCTCCGAGTACCCGTGCCTTTAGTAAGGATTAACCGTTTCAAAAAAATTTATAAATGAATGATTTCTTTTTAACCTTTGCTTAAAAATGGCCTCAAAAAGAGTGGCATCAAAAAGGTGTTAATAATAAAAAAAGATTAGAGACGATATGCAAAATATGACTTACTGAATCATATTTCATGAACTAGGTTAGGCAGCAGCCAGATATACATGATAACATGAGTGTAAAACCCTGTAGTGGTTGCGTGTGTGACTGATGGGGGATGTGAATCTGCATTTACAACTGACTGGGCTGCATCTGCGATTACTGCTGACCACTGACTCGCTCGCGGCAGACAACGCAGCACGTGGCTCCTGGATGAGGGAAAACACCAGAGAGTGAAGAGCAAGCTGCACTACAAGCCCTTCGACTCACACAACCTCTTCTATATCTCATATTATCTATGGCTTACAGCTTCAATTTAGCCTGAAATTGGTCTGAAGCTGAATACGGCGCAACACTGTCTAAATCTTACCCTACCAAAACTACGTCAATCATTTCTCAATCTGAAACTGACCTGAACGCAACAGAATTCGGACTGAAACTGAACAGAACCGGCTTATCAGAAAATCTGACGGGACAGTGCAGTTACTGCACAGCGACTGTACTGCATTAGAGATGGCATCAGACCACGAATAAATAACAGAAATAACAGAAGAGTAATGCGCTAAATAAAACATTCAAAAATACTCCAACATTTAGTATAGATCTGTCTTTAACACATTTCTGCACCAAACATTGCTTTCAAACAACAGCCCAATCAGTTTAGTCAAGATAAACTCTCCAGGAGAATAGTCAAAGCAGGGTGTCTGTAAAAAGTGTGAGGACCCTAAATAAGCTCAACACGAGCGGTGGAACCCTGTCAGACTCTGACAAATATTTCAATGTCCATTCTGGTTGAGTCAACACCAAGGTTTAATTTGCACTCTGATCAAAGGTGAAAGTGCTCAGGCACCAGATTCCAATGAAGACTAATTGTGTCACAGGATTATGTTTTGAGGTTTAATGTGCTCGAGTCATGAGATCTCGATTCAGGATTACATACGTTGGACCCACGTGATTCCGAACACGGCTAAACGTGCTCAAGTCATGGGATTCTGTTCAAAGTTACTCAAAACACAGATTCTGACTGAGGTTAAATGTGCTCGAGCCACGGAATTCGAATTGAGGTTACAGAACCCTGAGGCATGGTATTCCAGTCAAGATAAATGGGCTCGAGCCATTCTTCTCAACGTTACTCAAGTCGTGGGGTTCCACTCGAGGATAAATATGCTTGATGTGTGGGTTGGATATGATATTCCAAGCAGCCTGTATTTCAGTATACATGTGGTGTAAAAGGTTAATGCAGAAACAAAAGCAAAACTTCACGAAGAAAGTAAGTAACAAATAATTGCACCTTCGACAGATAGGAAGACTTCTTTAGCGTCAGAGAGGTCTATTAGAGTAGCAGGACACCTCAACACTGATACATGGAACAAAAAAGGTCTTTAGGTACAATAACTGATCTGAATGAGCAATCAGCTGATGTGCTGAAACAGACATTTGCTTCATAAAACTGAAACAGAGTTACTGCAGTGCGCAAATTTTTAAAAGTAATTTAATTAGTTCTCTTTTTGAAATGGGTTTTACACACTGCACATTAAAAACCAGATGTTTAAAGCTGGTCCAAGCCTAACCATTAGACAAGCCTGAACTAAACTGTGAAAGTGGTTAAATTTTACATCTCTAGAGAATATTAAAGATTTAATATCATTGTGACACAGTATATCGTCTGAATACCAAAACTCACAATCAGCGGAAATCACAATAGCGCACTTCTCCTGCCTCCCATCTCTAGCCTCATTAGGAGGTTCTGCAATAACAAGGACACAGCCATCGTTTTTCATCACTTTACAGGAAATTTAATGAGAATAATGTGAATCAAACAGAATCATAAATTTTATCATTACCGTGATTAGGGGACAATCTTCCACACCTACTCCCATTTAACCCTGCTGAGTGTATCCTCCAGCGCCTCCATTCCTCAGCCAGAAACAACCTTCACCATCTCTGCATGTGGGGAACCCCCCAACCCCCACCCTCAGGCCTGTGGCATTACTGAATTACCTGGATCCAGCCCAGGACAGTATCTGAATGCCAGGCCCTTATCTTAAGGCCACTCTGCGGTGTCGCCGAGACGCCACCTCTGGATAAAACCCCATTAGACGGATTTACTGCAGCAGGTTGACTGGAAAGAGACAGATTTGAGGGGAGTTCTGTGTCTAAAGAGCCTTTAGGTGTGTAAAGACGAGGGATGGAAAAACCAACAAACCATTCTGTCTGTAATCCTCAGGTTCATTCACAAGAGTACCTAACGGCACTGGATTGATTTACACTGTTCAGCAAATATTCCCTGTAGAATCTATTGGGAAAATTATAGCACGACTAATAAAGTCTCTGAACGAGAGGATAGTCAGCTTACTGATAAACTGTTTCTATGGTAACATGAGCTCAATGAAAAGTCTTTGGCAAGTGAAGTTGATAAATTCAGAAGCACTGACTCATCTCTCTTCCAGCTTTCAAATAATTTCTTAAAACTCAACTCTTCAAACGTGCTTACTCTCTTTGACCTAGACTGCACTCTTTTTTTAGCCTTACACATGATTGTTCCCCAATTTTATGTCTGTAATGTCTGTTTTATGTCTTAGACTGCCTTGAAATAGAAGAAAAAAAATAATAATGAAGATAATAATAATAATAATAATAATAATAAAACTCACAATAGTATTCACACTTAACTTGGGTTAGGAACTGAAATTAGGTTCCAAATTAGAACCGATAAGAAAATACCTTGTACAGGGTATTCAGGTTCTGCTTGTTAGTTCCTAAACACTACAAATCTGCAAGGACATGCGTGGATGTCGGCCAGCAGCTGTTTTATGGGAATACGCCATGCATCAGTGTATTAATAAAAACAAAAAACATTTAATGTTTTAGTTCACATTTCTGTGACATTCTGAATTTTCAGAATGAAGATAAATAAATAACCTGAATCGGAATTTACAACAATCATTCAATCAATAAAAGAAACCCGACCCTACTGTTTACTCCTTCATATACTGTTTACTCCTTCACACTCCTTCACATCCTTCATAACTGTGTGTAATCGAGTCTTGAAATCAACCCTCTGGATTTATATCCCTGAAATAGAACTTGGAGGTGACTTAAACTGAAGGTGAATTGCCATTTTTGGTTAAAGCTTTAACATTGAAAAGCATATTTTTGTTTTTGAAATGTTTCAGTAACAAGGGCATCTCAAATCTTGAGCACTAAAAGCTGTTTACTTTTCAGTAAACTCTGTATCCTCTCCCTCTCTCTGAGTTCAGGCCACAGAAGGGAAAGTGTGTGTGTATGTGTGTATGTGTATGTGTGTGTATGTATATGTATATGCGTGTGTGTGTGTGTGTGTGTGTGTGTGTGTGTGTGTGTGTGTATATATGTGTGTATGTGTTTGAGAGTGTGTATATATATATATATATGTGTGTGTGTGTGTGTGTGTGTGTGTGTGTGTGTGTGTGTGAGAGAGAGGGACAGTCCATCTAGCTCTGCTAAAAATAAGTATTTCATTCAGAAGGAGCTGTAGTCGCCCTTTCAAGCGAACAAAACACCTGAAGCCTTTTCTGTCTGATGTCCCATAATGCCGTGCTGAAGTGAGTCGGCTGGGGAAAGTATTCGGCAGTTTTTAAATGTAAATGTGACACAAAAGCGAGGACAGCGCTACATTCATGACAGTCTAAATCTGCACTGCTCTCCAGAAGAGGCTTAACCGCGCTGGCAAGGCCGTGCTGATGAGGGAGAGTACGGCTCATCACAGCCATTTATAGAACAAACTTAAGAAAGAGGTTCTTATAATATGAGTAGAAAAAAGTTCCAGATTTGACAAATCTCGTGACGGACTGAACATTGAGCTCTCACAGTCCTGCACATTGCGTTATTTTAAATACATGGAATGATAATACCTAATTTTCCTTCTATCTCAAAAATATTCAGTTTCCTGGGACGAGGCTACCGTCTGAAGATTGTTGTTTTACTTTTGCACTGGTTTTTGTATTTGAACAAAATTACTTAATTAAATTTCAGTAAAAATATGTAGTAAATCTTATTTTAATTTCCTTTATTTGACACTGATGAAAAGACAGGAAGCAGAGCTGGAGATGACAGAGCTGAAAATGTTCAGATATGCGTTGGGAGTGACAAGGATGGACAGGATCAAGAATGAATTTATTAAAGGGACGTCTGGAGTTGGACCTTTTGGAGGAAAAGTCAATGATGTGAGACTGCTGAGGAGAGACTCTGAGTGTGTTGGGAGGAGGACGCTGAGGAGAGACTGAGTGTGTTGAGAGGAGGACGTTGAGGAGAGACTGAGTGTGTTGGGAGGAGGACGTTGAGGAGAGACTGAGTGTGTTGGAAGGAGGACGTTGAGGAGAGACTGAGTGTGTTGGGAGGAGGATGTTGAGGAGAGACTGAGTGTGTTGGGAGAAGGATGTTGAGGA
>JBBJLR010030460.1:0-12641 GCA_037577145.1 Brachypetersius gabonensis
TGTGTGTGTGTGTGTGTGTGTGTGTGTGTGTGTGTGTGTGTGTGTGTATATATATATATATATATATATATATATATTAGGGCTGTAAAACGATTAATTAAAATTAACTAGTTAATCGCAAATCTAAAAAAAATTAATTGCGATTAATCGCGATTCTAAGTCAACCCAATATATAATATATAATAAACATATAATAAATAAAATAAATAATAATAAATAAAAGTGATCAATTTTACAAAGAAGGCTTTGTTTATTTGTTTTTCCCAACTCTGTCATACTTTTAAAAGCTGTGAGATAAAAACAAAACTTACTTTTGAATAGAAAATGCATAACATCTTCAAACCTTAAGACAAAGACATAGCTTTAAATAACTTAAACTAAAGGACAAAGCCTAACAAAAGTCCCGCCTTTCGCTCCAAACTCCTGCAACTTTGACTGTCGGAGCCCCCCTCCCTCCGCTGTCGCTGCCACACCGGGATGCTTCCTCTTGAAGTTATATGATAGTGATGCAGTGCTTCGGTGGTAATTGAATTCACTTTTGCTAAGCACACATATTACCCTTGTCTTTTCCAAATCCCCCTCTGGTAGTAACTTAAAGCAAAATTGTCCATTTAACAGCGTGTTTTTATCTTCCATTGCTAGCTTGACTGAGGAGCAGCATTGGCCGCATGAAGTGGCTTCTTTTTCTGGCTTGCTGGTCGCTGGCGTAGCGTAATACTGCCACCACTGATAGTGTGGTACTGCAATGCAGAGGGGCGTTTAATTTTCAAATTAATCGCGCGATCAATTTATTTCAAAGCGTTATAGAAAATAAATTAACGCAAATAGTTAACGCGATATTTTTAAAAGCCCTAATATATATATATATATATTCCTTAAGCTATATATATATATATTTATATTTATGTGTATGTCTCTGTGTGTGTGTGTTTATGTATATACATGTAGCACTCTTTAAACAGTGATAAATGCTTGCCTTTCATGAACTAGAGTTGTATCTATGATTCAAAAATGACTACATTGATAATTCTGTATTAACGCCTAACCTTGTCCACAAGTAGAATATGCCGTATAAATTCTACACAGTGTATTTGTAAAGTATTTGTATAAAATTAATTCATGTTGCTGGAAAGGCATTTTTGACTGACTCGGTCATGCACAGATTACACAGTATTAAAGAGCTCAATTATTGTTTAAAATACTACAAACATTCATGAATGGTTCTGGCCATACAAGGTTCCTTAAGCTGTAAAACACGTAATAACACCAGAGGAAATTTGAAAAGCTTAAAACCCCCCAGAAATGACCCTTTAAATGACCATCCTTTACCCATGACTGTAGTTGTTCAACAGCTAACACAAGCCATATTAACCATGGATGAAAACCTTATGACACATTGTGCATGACTTCTAAAGGTTAAATGACTGATGCAATGTTGTCTATTTGTAAAAATGGATAACATGTAATGGGCTTTGCTTAGGTGACACAATGGATCTTGGCAAAAAACTGTCAGTACCAAAAGACATCATGTTGGAGGAGCTCTCCCTCCTCTCCAACCGAGGCTCCCGCCTGTTCAAGATGCGGCAGCGTCGATCAGAGAAATACACCTTTGAAGGTATTCAGAATGAAGCCAATGCACTTCTAAATGTAAGTAAAACACAAATTAACCATCAGTTGTAGTGTCAAAGAAATGCTTCACCCAAAACTGCAGTCACTCAGCCAAAATATGGGCCATGCTTGTTTAGGTTTGAGCTTTGAAGCTTATGTAGCAAACAGTTAACAGAAGCCCATGTTTTATTGGCTGTCTCAAACTAGGCCAAATTTTTAAGTAATCTCAATAAAACCAACTTCAGGCATCAGCAGGGCAGATGCTGTTCTATTATATTTATAAATTTGCATGGCTCATGTATGTACATTTGTGTGTGTGTGTGTGTGTGTGTGTGTGTGTGTGTGTGTGTGTTTGTGTGTGTGTGTGTGTGTGTGTGTGTGTGTGTATCCGCTGGTTTTCACATTTGTGTGAGCATTACATAACCACACATTCTGCTGCTACTTCAGGTGGCATCAGCTTCTTGTCCTCTCATATAATGTCATATAAATAAGCTGTCCTTTTCTATATTTTTAGGTATTTTTGTCAACAATTTACTTTTTTGGACCAAATTGAAATACTCCCCATGTTCTACAACAGCTCAATTTTAATTCTCAGGTTGTTTTTTTTTCCATAGACTATCTCAACATCCATACGTGGCCAGAAAGTCAAAAACCATCCAACCAAGCGCTTTCACACTGTATACTGGCTGAACCTAATTTTGGTCCTTTGGTTTGAGACATCTTGCACATCTGCTAATTTGGTTTGCACCGAACTGTCAGAGAGTCCTGGTCCGAATGAGGGAGGTGGGATAGCACCCATAGACATGCCATTTGGACCGTGCTAATTTGAAAATGTGAAAAAATTAGTAGTTAAAAGTGAGACATTTGTCCCACCACTGCACACAGTGTGAAATTTGTTGTCTGCCACTGGCAGTCCTGGGATTCAGACCGACAACCTTCAGATAACAGGGGCAGCTCCTTAACCACCAGGCCACCAGGTGTCCCTGTTTCTGCCTTTTGCATGTTAGGCAAACATGATAACTACTACATATAGCAGACGCTGTCACATAAGCAACTTGAGGTTAAGGGTCTTACTCAAAAAACCAGTGGTGGTCTCTTGATGGTAGCATTCAAACCCAAGACCTCTTGGGTCTAGAGGCAAGTATCCTACCTACTAGGCCACCACCACCCATACTCTACAGAAACCAGTAAAGGTGAACTCATCCTCCTGTAAATTATATTAAACGAAAGGAACAAACCTCCAAAGCCACATATCTTGGTTGATTGATTATATTTGGGAAAAGGGGGGACTTTTGTACAGAAAAAAGGAAAATCACCCTGTCTCTGTTACCTAAACTGTGATTGTAATGATTATCACAATGCTACTGCTTTAAAACCACATTATGCTTTCTTATTGTTTTGATGGACTTACACAAACAGCGGATGGTCTTAGTTATCCAAATATAGATAGATTTATTTAAGCATTTTACTTAAGTCATATTGTGAAAAGTGAATGTACACAATAGCCTGATGCTAAAATAAACTATATGTCCCATAAAGAGGATAAGCATTAGCAGAGCGGTGGTGGGCCAACTCACAGTTTCAAATACCGCTTATGATGACCCTCACTTGTAGTTTTTTAGTTAGTGTATGACTGATTGCTGCCATTTTTTTTTAGCTGTGAATACAAATGGCACACTTCACATTCACATTTGAGCTATGTGGAGGTGCTACAAGAGGCTATGAATAAGGCTAGCAAGGAGCTGTGCTACTTGAATGGCAGTCACACATGGGAGATAGCGCAGAACACGTGCCCCACGTCCTTCCAAATGTTTCCCTTCTGGGGTCAACGATAACAAAAGGGCCCGCCGGTCCACTTCACTTATCAGCGCTAGCGGACATTTGTGTATACGTGTCAGATTTTAACACATATTTTGGGAGGTCTGAAGTTTATGCTGCATGTAAAATCACTCCAGTTGCAAATATATTTGACTCATTACTTTTTAATTCATCACATCTTGAAAACCCCAATTGAAATTCATTGCTAGTTCAAAGGGCTAATCCAAAGCTTTTCATTAAAAAAACACATTTTCAAAATGGAGGAAATATCCCAACAACTTTAGCTTGCTATTATGTGCAATAGTGTTCATGTGCAATATTACTACTTATTATTATTAACAGCTTAGATGTTTAAAAGGAGGAAAAAGAAACCACCCATTTCTACAAACAGACAGGGTTTTACTGCATTTTTTGCTTGATTGGATCTTACTATGATAAGCAGTGCTTTTTGGAGAATAAAGCAGTTCTGGTGGAACTGCTTTATTCTCCAAATGTTGGAAACCCAGAAAACGTTCTGTCATTCACGCATAAACTATTTCATTTTGGTTCCATGAACTTTCCTTGCTCTTTGAACTATGCAGTCCTGCTATGTAAACGCTATCCCTGCTTTCACCAAGGCATCCCCAATGGGCAGGGCAATTGTTTAGATGGGCATTTGCCCAGCGGTGGATAGTCTTTCCCGTGCTCTTTCAGCTACTCAAATATACGAGGGTATGACAAGGCACAAGTAATCATACTCGTACATCAAGGCCTAAGAATATATCTGTAGATCTCCAGGTTTTATCCTTTGACATTTCCATTCACTTTGAAACTATACTCTTCAAAATATTCCCGGTTGAGCTCAGAGCCTGGTCTTTAATATTTGTCAGCCTTGCTGTGCAGCATTTTTTCTGCCTGTCAGTCTTTATAAGTAACCAATAATAGGAAAATCTGTATCAGATTCAGAATCAAAAAACTACGTTGATCTCTGAAACTCCAGATGTTGCGACTGCAAAGACACACCAAGACAATCACAATTTAACATAAAAAGTTTAAATAAATCTAAATAAAAACCTGTAGAAAACAAACACACTATGCTATATACGCAATGCTGGGATTTCATACTGTACATGAGTAACTTACAGTTATGGGAATTACTGATAAGACTAATGTTAGGAGTACATTATTACACTTGGTAGAGATCAGTAGTAGATCAGTGATATTGAAATAAGCAGTGATTTTGCACATGGTAAGAATATTACACATAAGAAATTGCACATAATTGTAATATTTAGCACCTGTTAAGGACATTGCACAATATTGCACACGGCAGACTGTTGCACATGATAGCAGAATATGCCTTTACATAGTGATACCTATTAAATCGGGTAAGAAATTACATAACAAGAAACAACTGGGTATTGCACAGTTTGTTGTGTGGATGTGTGACATTGAGAGCAGTTGCAGAGTCTGAAATTAATGGATGCAAAAACACAAGCCTCATTACAGCTATTCGTTTTTAAAGAGAAAGAGCTGACTGAATGAAAATGATCTATAGAATTCAATTATCCTTACTATCTGGTATCTCTTTTTTGTCTTTTTGCTAGATTGAAGATCAAACAAATGCAGAAAATGCAGAAAATAAAAACAGAAACGCAGCCAATCCAGAGGAGATTGCGCCAGGTTAGTGGAAGACTTCTCCTTTTTTACTCACTATAACCGTATCTGAGTCATCATTTGTGATTTGTACTTGTGACTTTTGTACAAGTTCTAAATAAAAGTTAGGGCTGGGCAAGTTATTATCGCATTAACGCATTTTTAAAGCTCTGGACTCTGAGGGTAATTTGTTTTACTATAACAAACTAGAACAAATGTGAATGCTCTGCAGTGGCAAATAGCTTTAGTTTTATATTTGATTTGATTACATTAACGTTTAAGTTGAGATTTACAAAAATATTTGAACTGCCGCTGTGTGACTGTGTTAAAGGGAACACTGCTGTTAAAAAGCTCCTTATTTGTTTAAAGCGTTTGCAAACCAAATGTTATTGCACTTTTGTTCATGTAGCAATTCTTTTAAAATGAAACTGCGCAATGCACTACTTTTTAATTCATTGAAGAATTTTGCATATAACAATCATGCAGAAAATTATGCGATTAATCGTGATTAAAATTGTAATTGTTGCCCAGCATTAATAAAAATACATTGCACTTGTTTTAATAATCGAATTAAAGTTGTTTAAGAGAGGGGGAAATATTGTACCAGATTGGTATCGGTATAGTATCAGTATCATATCGGAAATGAAAAAGTGGTATCATGACACCTTTTTACTGAACCTGAAGGTTAACTAGTCTGTGGTGTCTCAATAGGTTTGATTCGATGTTGTAGTCATGCAGTACAATACAGTACATACAGTATTTTTATGTTATTGTTTGGTTGCCTGTTAATTAAAATTATTGTTTAAGGAGAACCTATAAATCCAATGGGAAGTCCTGTAGGAATGGTTTCAAGTTGAAACTAGCATACACAAACACACACACACAAAATGTGATGATGATAACATTTTGTGTCATGCCGGATTAGATTTTTTCTTTTTTTTTTTGTTGCCTCCTTCCCACTCTCTGCACTATAAGCTTCTCTGCGCCGAGCAGGAGACAGCAGATGCTTCCGGAAGCTCCTTTTATCTCTTGTGGGAGAGAATGTGGGATGAGGAGTAGAGATGAGAGCGCATAGACTCAGAGGATTGTTATAAGCTTTCCAGCTCCAGCACTATTTCCAGCTCAGTGACTTACACGCTCCAAAACGACAAAACAAGCCCACCGGATAGCGCGACCTGGCACCGTTGCACAACCACTTACTGTAGATTTGTTACTGACATGACGTTGAGTAAACTTCGATTTATTCTTGCAGTCCTGTGTGCATTTCCTGTGGTTTAGTTTCAAAAGAAATGTTTAAGGGTTTTTCAGCCTCAGTCTCCATCTCCTGCTTCTGTAGCAAACAGTCGATTATCGAGAATAATCATTTTTCCGTGAGGCAAAGCAGATCGCCGGAAATGAAAAGTGAGGCAAAATAGAGATTTCTTATGCATTTCAGGTTACGGTGGGCCTCTGAAGGACGTCCCGCCTGAGAGATTCAACGCTACGGCCCTGCCAAAATCCTACCACTCACCCTGGGAGGAGGCCATCATCAGCGACCCCGCACTGGCCGAAACACTGAAGCTCAAGATGCCCATGCCTGAGCCCAGAGCAGAGATGCCTGATTACAAAAGCTTTAATAGGTACAACACTATCTTGTCTGTTGTGATAACAGAATTTGCCACACTGCAGAGAAGGATTTGCTGTTTTAACCAAAAACAAAAAACGTAACCTGACTGCCTTGTTTTCTCTGACCATCACATAGTAAGTACTCAGGACAATAAAATATCTTATGATGATCAGTGGAATCAAAAAATGTAACCGGTTTGCCTGTGTTTTAAGCATTATTTTAATTATATGTTGGTCCTTTTCCATAGGCTGTCAAAAACAGATTGGCAGTCAGTAACTGTGTTCAAAGGTTTGCTATTGCGGTTTTCAATAATATAAAACCAAAGATGTTGCAGATAAATGTCTAAAATAGTTTGAATACATTAGGTCTATGCAACTTCACAACTTCAACACACTAGTGAATAATTTATACACCTAGTGTTAAAGGGGTTAAGAAGAGTTTTAGTTCAAATTCAAACCCCACTTTCTACCATTGTGTCCTTGAGCAAGACACTTAACCAGCAGTTGCTCCAGGGGAACTGTCCCTTTAACCAATGACTGTAAGTCAATCTGGACAAGGGTATTGTACAAATACTGTAAATGTAAATGTACTAGCCAGTGTACCAGAGCGGTAAATCTTAATCATTTATGCTCACTTGAGCACTGTAATCTTACACACCACCACTGGACCAGAGTTTCACATGTTGGAACGGGTCTGAGGAGCACATGCTTTAAATTGGTAGAAGCAGAATAATTTCCGCCCACCAGCTCCTTCTGGTGGTCAGCAGCTGTAGGGTCAGTCCACTAAGGCCCAGTTCAGCTATTTCTGTCACAACATAAGGTTTAGGTGTGCTGTGCCACAGGTTTTTTCAGTGTGTCTGCAATAAATGATCCACCTCTGCTTCAACTTTAAAAATCTCAGTTAGTGAGGTGCTCAGATTCAAATCAGAAAGATGCGGAAAAGCCTGTACTGCACGTCTTATGCTGCCTCCCTCCAGTCAGGGGCTTTAGCATTCTACCCAGTAGTTCCCATTATCATGATATTTCTAATGTGATACATTATGTCACGTAGTGTTTGAGTAGGATTTTTGGAATAAAAAGGGTAAAGGGGGGCATTTGGCTGATGCTCTTATCCATCATTAGTTACAGGGACAGTCCCCTGGAGCTACTGAGGGTCAAGTGTCTTGCTCAATGACACAATGTTAGAAAGTAGGGGTTTAAACCTGCGACTTTGTGATCATCGGGTTCACAGCCAAGTGTTTTATCCACTCGAATCAATGATATCAACACTTGATAAAAACACTAATGAACCACATGTTTCAGCACAATGTGTGTGAAATCAACTTTCACAAACAGGTTAGTGCAGCAAACACTAAGTTATCCAAGTTAAGCAAACTGATGATGGGACGGGTTAGTCTGGACAGGGCAGAGTGGGAAGAACCCTTCTTGCTGTTTCTACTTTGCTATCAGCTCAGTTATCAGATGACCTAGAACACTGGGGCAGCTGGTATCCTAGTGGTTAGGGAGTTCGCCCTTCGGTCAGGAAGTCATGGGTTCAATTCCCAAGGCAGCTAAGCACTTCTCAGGTATATTTGAGCCAGGTACCCTCCCCACACACTGTGCACTGTGTTCCTGGCTGCCCGCCGCTTCACTTGGTGAATGGGTTAAATGCAGAGGAGGTATTTCACGCTGTGCTGTGGTGTGTTCACGTATGACAGCCTGGTCACTTTCACTTTTGGCTCTCTGTGTATGAAATGTTTTCTGTGTTGAGCCGCTAGTGAGGAAAGAGGTTTGAAAAGTGAGGGTTGAGATCCCATTGCTGAGAACTGTAAGCCCTACAAATCCAAAATAAAGGAGATGACAAGGATGAAGCACTCTTGATATTACATATCTGTACAGCTGCAACAATAAAAACATAATTTACACCCAGTAACCTCACTTTTTATAATGTTGATTTGATCATTCACCTACAAAGATAGATCATAAACATTATAATTATATAGCTAGACTTTATGGACAAAAGTATTGGGACACCAACAGAGACTAATGCCATTGCATTCAAAAAACATAATAGAGAGTTAACCCCCCCCCAATCTTGTAGCAATAGGAGCTTCCACTGTTCTTGGAAGACTTTCCACAAGATTATTTGAGTTTGAGTGGGAATTTGAGTTTGTTCATTCTGAACTCAGACACTGATGTTGGATGAGAAGGCCTGGCTCACAATCTCTGTTCCAGTTCATCCTAAAGTCAAGTTCTTCCCCTCAGTATGTCTCAGTATGCATTTCCATCACTGGAAGTGTCCCAATACTTTTGTCCATGTAGTGTATATTCAATATTGCTAAAGAACATGATGCTAAATACCACAGTAGCAGCCTGGAAGCCTTGAAGAACTTGAGATTACTTAGCAAAGGATTTCAGACAATGCTTTGGGTGCGCAGTGGTTGTTTGCACCTTACCACGACTATTTTAGCTTTCAAACTCTAGTGTTATCTTTCACTTCTCCAGAGTGGCCACACCATTCGGAGGCTTTGAGAAAGCGCCACGAGGAATCACCTTCAAGGTCCCGGAGGTAGACCTGAACCCCCCGAAATACCCCGAGCTCCAGGACACCGCGGTCAAGCGGCCCACCTTCAACAGGACAGCCCAGGGATGGATCTCCGATGGCATGCCACTCATCCTCCCAACCGTTCCACTGGAGCCCCCCGAGATCCCTGAGTCTGATGACCTGTAATGGCAACATGGCCTCTGTATTGTGGTAGAGGGTCGTAGTAGGGGTTGGATCCCCAGCTGCTGCTCTTAAACTTGTTTTATGTGTCCTGGGACATGGGAAACGGGTTTTGGAACGGCGTCAAGGGCAACTGCTAT
Source organism: Brachypetersius gabonensis (assembly GCA_037577145.1). NCBI lineage: Eukaryota > Metazoa > Chordata > Actinopteri > Characiformes > Alestidae > Brachypetersius > Brachypetersius gabonensis. The sequence goes on from JBBJLR010030460.1 coordinate 9,511, forward strand.
GTGGAGTGGTTTAGGCCGATTGGTCCAGCATGAACTGACAGTGAGAAGCTCTCAAACCTACTCTATGGCCATACAATTCAAAGTTAGGATCAATATGTAATAAACATGCACTGCTTAATAGCAGCAATCAAAATTCAACAGCATTGATCACACCATAAATACCATACAATGTTGCTTTCTTGTCTAAACAATAATAGCATTCATGTTTTTTAGCATCAACAATTGTCACCCATGCAGAGATATGGTATCACCTTCAGAACTCTTTACACCCCTATATAAATGTGATATTTTTTAAATTTTACTATAAAATGAATGTAATTGTTTTCACTTATAAAACATCATCTAAGCAGGGGTGTCCACACCATTGCATACAACTAAAATAAGTATAACATTAGCTTCTTACATTATGTCACGTAAAAAAAAAGACAATAAAGTTCAACACAATGATACAACTATAAAAGGAAATGTGACAATACAACAATACACCACCCACAATGCAGAAGAACATATTTACAAACAAATGCTAGACTAAATCGTAGCAGAATCTAGCTATAGCTCATAGTTAGTACATATGTAAGTACGTATCGAATTAGATTTGAAGTAACTTTGTCCAACACATAACTAGTATGTGACTAATACATGTATGTTACTAACAATAGAAGAGTAGCATGATAAGTGGTCTGATGCATTTATCACTCAAAATAGATTTATAGAAACCTAACCATCTATAGACCATATACATATTATAGTAGTTTCTCAAAGTCTGAAATATACGTGTCCTACAAATAGTCCAAATGTTATGATTTAGAATGTTATGCATTATTAATGTGTACAGAACATTTAAGAGCTAAGTAATGCAATACTTTCAGAACTTTTATTTATGATCACAGAGATAATAAATATTAGACATTATAATTAATATGTTACTTGTTTTTTGCATTTTATTTAATGCAATTCATTTAATTTAAAAAAATGAAGGAATATTTCAAATATGTTTTTAGCACCTAATAGCTGCAAATGCTTTTAACAAAGCCATTAGATTTGAACGACATGAAATTTGGGCTTAATGATGAGTGGAAAAACCTGTAAATAGAACATACTGACTTTTTGAAGCTGGTTTATATTGTAAAAAGGTTTTTGTTGTGTTTTTCTGCAATTCATGTTGTGAGACTTGATGCTCTTGTTGGTGGTGTTGCTATAGTTTTGCTAATGTTATGGATGACTTATTCTTGTGATGTAGTTATTTTAGAAGTTAAAGAGAAAACTCCAAAATAAAAGTGTCTTTATTTGAAGGTTCTGTGTCATTTTACATATTTCAAATCCACAATATTTATACAAATATAGTTATACTTTTGGATACACTACAATTTGCTGTATGGAAAATTAAGGTCAAAATTTGGGTAATTTTAAGGGGTAAAATTAAGGCGTTTGGTTTTTATAGTAATATATACTACCGGTCAAAAGTTTTAGAACAGCCCAGTTTTTCTTTTTTTTTTTGTATTGAAATTCAAGCGGTTCAGGGTCTCATTGTTCATTCTGGAGAAAGTTCTTCCCAACTATGTTGCAGAATTTCCCTTAAGTGTGCTGCTCTTATGGGCTGCTCTGCTTTCACTCTTCTGTCCAGTTCAGCCTAAAGCAGCTCGATGGGGTTTAAGTCTGGAGACTTCTGGCCACTCCATGTTTTCCAGCTTGCTCTTTCTTCTAAAGAAGTTCTGGCAGAGCTTGGACTTATGTTTTGGCTCACTATCTTGATGTAGGACAAACGCGACCAACTAGGCACATACCAGAGGAACTGCTACAGAATAATTTCCCACTTCTGAGTAACCTTACTGATTTTAAACCTCTCGCAGTTCGGCACTTTGTACCATTTCATGCTATTCACTGGACCTGAACTGTTTGAATTTCAATTAAAAAAAAGCTTGAACCACTGGGTTGTTCTAAACCTTTGAGCCGGTAGTGTACCAAATGCCATTATAACAATACCCAACACATAAACTTGTCTGAAATATTAATAAGGAGTAAATTATTCACATAGATTTCCAATTATAGGTATCAAGTCCGTGTTTGGAGGTTACTCTGTAAAAATGGCCTGCTTTAAATTGAGTCAGGGTTGTGTGTTTCATACCTTTTCCTTTTTCTTTTCCATCTCTATTTCTAAACTATTGAACAAATGACAATATATACCTTTTGAGAATTTTCAGTTTTTATAAATGCGTGTAAAATTTTTTACCCGCTGCAACCTGGCAACAGTTGCTAGATGTTAAACGAGGCTAGGTATGACACTACTCCTGGCCATGTCTGGTGTTTCAATCATACTTGTTGCCACCATCAAGCCACGCCATGCTTCCAACTTTGCTTTGTGTGCCCCAGTGCACAAAGCAAGCTCCATAAAGACATGGTTGGATGAGTTTGGTGTGGAAGAATTTGACTGGTCCACACAGAGCCCTGTCCTCAACCCCGTCCAACACCTTTGGGATGAACTGGAACAGAGATTGTGAGCCAGACCTTCACGTCCAACATCAGTACCTGACCTCACAAATGCTCTACAGAATGAATAGGCACAAATTCCCACAGAAACTCTTGTGGAAAAACTTCCAGGAAGAGTGGAGGCTGTTCTAGGTGCAAAGGGGGGATCAACTCCAAATTAAAGTCTATGTATTTGAATGGAATGCCATTGGTGTAATGGTCAAGTGGCCCAACAACTGAAGGCACTGCATAGTTTTATGGAGTGTGCACTTTCATTATCTGTAGCTTGTGCCTGACCTCATGCCCAGACACAGCTCTGCAGGACTCACTGTGTATTTGTGTCAGGCATCTGAGGCCTCTTTAATGGTGTTTTACTGTGTAGCATTCAGTATTTTTTTAATATGAGTAAAACAACTTGTTTATCAATAGTATTGTGAGGCTTCACCTTTTTGGTTTTGCTGTAGTTTGTCTCATTTGCTATTCAATAAATGAGCTGCCATTAAAAGCTCCTTCCCGGGGACTCGCCTAGTGTGGATCGACTGACAGGTGAAAGGCTGTGACAGTGAAAATGCTGTGTCTTTATGTTTCCGTGTTTCACACTGTGTTCACTGTAAAATATTGTGCCACCAAAATGGTAGCTTTTTAGGTTTATATTGATCTTTATA
>JBBJLR010030471.1:0-12641 GCA_037577145.1 Brachypetersius gabonensis
TGTGTGTGTGTGTGTGTGTGTGTGTGTGTGTGTGTGTGTGTGTGTGTGTGTGTGTGTGTGTGTGTGTGTGTAGTCAGAGTTGGATGGTATGAGCAGCTCTCTCTCTGAGGTGGAGAGTAAATCCATCAAAGCAGCAAAAGAATCTTCTGCCACTGAGTCTCAGCTACAGGATACACAGGTACAATTTATTTCTACTATCATTCTTATTTGTTTTTGTTGTTGTGCTGAGAGTAACCAGTTTGGGGGGGTGGGGCTACGCAGGGACTGCTCCAAGAGGAAACCCGTCAGAAACTGGCTCTGAATTCGCGGCTGCGGCTGCTGGAGGAAGAGCAGAACCGGCTGAAGGAACAGCTGGAGGAGGAGGAGGAGAGCAAGAAGAACCTGGAGAAACACCTCAGCACCACACAGGCTCAGGTCAGACCCTTACCCCATTGCCGGCGCACATGAACCCCCCGCCACACACACACACGCACACATTATTCGATTTTTTTTTTGGTGTGTTTTTGTAGAGCAGGTTTTGTTTTTTGTGTGGTTTTCTTTGCTGATGTGTGTGTCGCTCTGGTGCTCTTGCGGTCTCGCTCACGCTCTTTCTCAGGTGTCTGAGCTGAAGAAGAAGGTGGAGGTGGAGGCACAGTCTCTGGAGAGCTCTGAGGAGGCAAGGAAGAAGCTTCAGCGTGAGCAGGAGGCTCTTCACCAGAATCTGGAGGAGAAGTGCTGTGCCTATGACAAGCTGGAGAAGACCAGGGTCCGTCTGCAGCGCGAGCTGGACGACGTGATGGTGGGACAGGACCACCAGAGGCAGGTCACCCAGGAGCTGGAGAGGAAGCAGAAGAAGTTTGACCAGGTACAGGACACAGGCTTCGCGTTAAACCTGCCCTGACCAGAAACATTTTAGCAGGGAAGAGACCTGTTAGAACATCCCAGACAAAAATACACATTGTGTTATTAATCAGTAAAACTTTATTACCTCAAATATAAAAAAAATCCCATCCCAATGCCATGAAAACTGTGATTTATGATTTACAGCGGCTGGCACCTTATGTTTTAACTATGAAGGAAGAAATTGGTTTCCTCGAGAGGGCTGCTTTGTGTGTGATGCTGAGTAGAACCTAATCAGTTGTCTACAAGTCTTGCAGCGTTTTGCGTTTTCACGTCATCATTCCCAACACGTAAATTTTTTTTTAAAATTTCAGACTGCCCAGAAATATCCGTGAGCACAACTGACGTTTTATTTTCAGTAGTCTTTGCAGCGTGGCTTTCACATGTAAAGTTATCATAGTGTTATTACGATTCCTGGCCCCGCCCACTCCCACTTACATTTTTTCCAGTCCCGTCCCAATCTTGTTATTAACAGTGAGATTTTTTTTTTGGGAATCCCGAGAGATGGGAAACAAAGTCAGCCTCTAGTTCCAACCACTCAGCATTCAGCACAGCCAGCATATTGATAGCGCTTGATTGACGAAACCAGTGCAGATGATTCCAGATGTTTGTTGTTTTTTTTTTTGTTAAGACACACACAGTGCTGGTTATGTTCAGGGACTGGACTGAGCATGAGAGTCCTCCAGGGAACATGACCGGCTCATGGCTTTAGCACATTTGCGCGTGTGGTGAGAGGTTGGATGAAGCTCAATTTGAAGGTATCTGACCATGCTTAAGAAAGTCCTGTGTTGTAGATGCTGGCGGAGGAGAAGAGCGTTTCAGCGAGATATGCTGAGGAGCGGGACCGGGCCGAGGCAGAGGCGCGGGAGAAGGAGACGAAGGGTCTGACTTTGACCCGCCAGCTGGAGGCCATGCAGGACCAGCGGGACGAACTGGACCGGGCCAACAAACTTCTCCGAGCCGAGATGGAGGACCTTGTCTCCTCCAAGGATGATGCAGGAAAGAGTGTACGTACAGGGCTCTGAAGCTCTGCTGCGTGGGTGACCCTATGAGTTTGGAGAACATCTAAAGAAGAACATCACTAAAGTCATAGGTGTTGCTTTATTTGTAATTTGACTCCTGGTGCAGGTTCACGAGCTGGAGCGTGCCAAGCGTGCGCTGGAGCAGCAGATGGAGGAGATGAAGACACAGCTGGAGGAGCTGGAGGATGAGCTCCAGCTCACTGAAGATGCTAAACTGCGTTTGGAGGTTAACCTGCAGGCCCTCAAAGCTCAGTTTGAGCGTGACCTGCAGGGCAGAGATGAGCAGGGGGAGGACAAGAGGAAGCAGCTGATCAAACAGGTGCGTTTCTGAGGGTTTGAGTTGGAAAACCGGGCCACGGAACCACAGACATGGTTCCAAACCTTCTAATCGTTGCAGAGCTGCAGCCAAGAGAGAACTCTGTTGCCGTTTTCAGACCCTTCACTGAGTAACAGCAACTATGAAGCTGTACATCTTTGTGTGTGTCAGGTGCGGGAGCTGGAGCTGGAGGTGGAGGATGAGAAGAAGCAGCGTGCTCAGGCTGTGTCCACAAGGAAGAAGCTGGAGTTGGACCTTTCTGACCTGGCGGCTCAGATTGAGCTCGCTAACAAATCCCGAGACGAAGCTCTGAAACAGCTCAAGAAACTACAGGTACACACACACCTGAAACTACAGGCGCGCACGCGTACCAAAAACTACACACGCGCACCAAAAACTACAGGCGCGCGCACGCACCAAAAACTACAGGCGCACATGTTAGGGGTAAAATTGAATCCTATAATTTGTCCGCACACAGATATTCTCTTTAACTGGTGTTTATGTAGGCCCAGATAAAGGAGAATCTGAGGGAGTTGGACGACACGCGTCTGTCACGTGATGCGGTGCTGAACCAGGTGAAGGAGACCGAACTCAAACTGAAGAGTCTGGAGGCAGAAAATGTCCAGCTGCATGAGGTACACACACACACACACACACACACACACACACACACACACACACACACACACACACACACTGTCTTGTCTCAGAAGTCTTTGGTGGTTGAATGGAGTTAAAGCCTTGGCAGATCTTTGTTAGTATCTGTGTTTTGCCACACTCTGCAGGACCTGGCATCTGCAGAACGCTCCAAGAAACAGATCCAGCAGGAGAGGGATGAGCTGCAGGACGAGTTGATGGGCCACAACTCCAAAGCGTGAGTCTGTCTCTCTCTCGGGCTGTCTTTGCTCTCTATACCAATGGGCATAACTAGGGATGCACTGAATATTCAGCTGCCGAAAATGGCAAAAAATGCATTTTTGGTTTTGGTCTAAATGACTAATGACTTTCTCAACGACTGGATTAATTTATCATGTAAAATTAAAACATCCCGATCGGCGCACAGAGGAGGCAAGACCTTTCTAGCACACCCACTCCATCTGTGTTTCTGAAAGGGCAAGAAAGTTTTCCAGTGATTACGGTTAATATATGGGCTGCCAGTCTCTGTTTAATACACTATTTTGTTGCTAGGCCTACAGAGAATGTAAATATCTTCTCATAAAAGTGAAAAAGTGCATTTTATTATTCAGAACAAGTGCTTTAAAAACCGTTGAAAGATAAACTAATTATATAATATTTCAGCTATCTTGCTTTTAGGCTATTCTTGAGTGGGGCCAAGTAAAATATTTAATTTCAAATTTTATATTGTGTATTTTTTGTTACAAAACTATGGAAATATTTATTTAGCATTCAGATTTATTCTTTGAACCATGAATATTAATTTATGCAATTGCAATGCTTGACTTTAGTGAGGTAAGTACCTACAGTTCCAGCCTTAACATCCTTTCTGTTTTCAGTATCCTTCCTGGTATTTCAGTTTTCAAAAAATAAATTTAAAAAATCATTTCGGTGTATCCCTAGGCGTAACTACCTTTTTGTTTAGTTTTTTTGGGGTTTTGTGTGCTGGTGTTTGTGTTTTGAATGGTTCTAGTGTTAGCTATAGTTGTGCAATCTGACTGCAGAGTTGCAATTTCAGAACAACAGATTCAGGCTGATGGTGATCACCTGATTTGTAAATTTGTCTTTTATAAAATGAATCCCCATCAGTGAGATGATGTTCGCCTCGACGCTGGTTCGACAGCATGATCACATTTGTTGCAAGTTGTGGTTGCTATAGTTACAGTGCCAGAGTAGTGTTCACTGTTGGGACACAGCCTAAGACTTTAGTTGTTGACGGACTGCCAGATGTATGAAAGTATGAATATAAAACATCGACGAATCAACTTTAATGGACCTCTTTGAACCTGCAGTGTTGCTCAGCTGTTAGTAGTGTGGAAAGCAAAAATATGAACATAACGAATTATTCTGATTTGGTTTAATCTGGCTTTCCATTTCTTATTTGAGTATAGCTTCCATTCCCTGGTCTGTATGTTAGCCATATAACTACATTTTACTGCTAAAGTAAAGGGGGCTGTTTGTATGTGTGTGTCAGAGATGGGGACTCGAGTCTGAGACAAATAACTTGTGACTTGACCTTTAGACTTCACTCGGGACTTGAGTTATAAACTCGTAAACCATGTTCATTTAATGGAATTATTTATTTATATCTCGCACTCTTTCCAACGGCCCCAAAACCGTTCACCTCGCTCCGGTGTCCCATTACTTTTGTCCGAGGTGAGTGGTTTTCAGCTAATGGCAGTTTTCGAGGGGTCGTGGGAAAGGGGTCACCGAGCCCCATCTAACTGTGGAGTTTCACATTTCGAGTGGAGATATATTTATCATATTTAAGATCGTTTAAGGCAAATCCTCCATGTTGCCCCGCTAAGCAACAGACAGGGGCGTGGTCAGTTAGCATATCTTCTCAAAGACTTGGATTCGAGCACAAAGACTTGTGACTTGACTTGGACTTGGTAAAAATGACTTGTGAACATCTCTGGTGTGTGTCTGTTAGGTCTCTGCTGACTGAGGATAAGAGAAAGCTGGAGGCTCGTATCGCTCAGCTGGAGGAGGAGCTGGAGGAGGAACATTCCAACATGGAGCTCATCAGCGACAGGTTGAGGAAATCCACGATGCAGGTACAGAAACTCACACACACCCCATCCATAAAAGACACAGCCTCACACTTCCATCCTTGATTAACAGAACTGGGAAATGGCCAGAAAGTATTGAGCAGTAATGGTTTGTCCACAGGCCGAGCAGTCGGCCACTGAGCTGGCGGCTGAGCGCAGCAATAGCCAGCGCATGGAGGGGGCGCGCTTACAGCTGGAGCGCCAGAATAAGGAGCTGAAGGCCAAACTGCAGGAGCTGGAGGGATCAGTCAAGAGCAAGTACAAGTCCACCATCACTACCCTGGAGGCCAAAATGGCGCAGCTAGAGGAGCAGCTGGACAACGAGAGCAAGTGGGTGAACAAGAAGCTTCAGAGGGGGGGGGGGGATCAAACTCCGTAATAGCTATGGAGGAACACATTAGTGGGTGGGGCTTGGAGAGGGTTGGGGTTATTGTAGTGCAGTGACGAGCTTAAGGACCGTGGAACTGTTGCAGACTGTGGTACTGTTTATAATAAGTCCTTGTCAATTCTGTTTCAGGGAGAGGCAGCAGTCAACGAAGTTGGTGCGGCGTCAGGAAAAAAGGCTGAAGGAGGTTCTGCTGCAGGTGGAGGACGAGAGACGCAACGGTGAACAGTTCAAAGATCAGGTAAGTTGTGGATATACCTGTCAAACATCCATGGCCAGATTGCGGTCATTTGAAGGCCCCAGTCTAACACCGTTCAAGGTTACTTTATCATCAACAGTGTGATGAAACATTTCTCCATGAGCCATAGTGCAACATATAGCAAGATTCTACAAAGTGCAAAATACAACAAACAATGCAATAGACGAGTACAGCAGAATAACAGTGTAGTGTGGACGGGATGTAAACTTTCCAGAATGAGTATTACTGCATTGGTGTTATTGAAACAGAAGGTAAAGTGATGTTGAAAGACCAGATTTTAGTATGAGAAGTATATGAAGTATAAAGTGAAGAGGTACACAGGACTTATAGATCCCAGACCAGACAGTGATGCAGCGACTCCTATAGCATGTAGTGAAGCAAGGTGCTGAACGTTTGTGTGTAGGTGGAGAAGGCCAGCGTCCGCTTTAAGCAGCTGAAGCGTCAGCTGGAGGAGGCTGAAGAAGAAGCGACGCGCGCCAACGCCTCCCGCAGGAAACTGCAGAGGGAGCTGGAAGACGCCACGGAGTCGGCTGACGCCATGAACCGCGAGGTCTCCGTTCTGAAGAGCAAACTCCGGTATGAGAACGACTCCAAACACACACTAACAAATGGTCAGAACACTCGGAATATGACACACACCAGCTCAGGTTTGACCATGCAGTCACACACACCACCGCTATGCGTTTCCTCTCACTGGCCATTTTGTTTGGACACACCCACCTTGTGCTTCCACTCACATAAAATTGCTCTGAAAAATGTGCAGGAGTTTGTCGACTAAAATGGTGTCGACAAAAACTATTTTGGTGCTAAAATGCTTAAAGTAATCTGTGATAAACCAACTCTAAATATACTAAATTTTAAGACATTTTTCCCAAAAGACAAAATTGCCCTCCCTCCCCAAAATGTAGTTCAGGTCTGAGAGTAACTTATTCTATAAACTAGGGTGGATCAGTGTCTCCCTCTAGTGATTACGAAGTGTAATTTCTGTAACTGCATAGTAATGTTGGATGATTTATTATTTTTCAGGCGTGGCGGGGATTTGTCCTTGAACATCCGGCGTGGTGTGACCCGTCCCGGTGGGGACAGTGAGGAGGATGTGGACGTGAGTGAAACATCAGACCCAACTCCTGAGTAACCAGGCAGTCGGTTGGTTCTTGGATTGACGGCCGTAGCTCTTTATTAGTCATGATTTGATGCGCCTAACAGCAACAAGTGTTTTTTTTTTTGTTTTTTTTTTTGTTTTTTTTTAATTGGATTATGACCTCTGTATTAAATCATTTATTGATCTCCTCTGCCCCCTAGTGGTGCTAAAAGGTGACGCAAAATAATTGAACAGCATTAAAATCTATTCGAGTTGATGCTTTGACCTGAACTGCAGAATCAGCGTTTGTTTTTTTTTTTTAACTGTGATCCAGGTTCACTTTGCTCTTCTCTAAATGGCCTTACAGCATCTGATCCACACTTCTCCAGATTAATGTTGGTAATCTTTCTTCACTGTTAAATCAGCAAAAATACAGAATTCTTTTTTTTTTTTTTTTACTGTTCTATAAAGTACACTTTTCTTTGTTTCACCTCTAGACACACACTAGTTTTTGTTCCACTCACCCCTCACACACCTGAGCACTGGAGTATGACGAGTTATTTAAAAGCACTAGGTTTAAGTATTTTCACACTTAACTGTGTTTTGTGTTGACGGTGCAAGTTTTAGACTCGCAGGTGTTAAAGTTCCCTCAGAGCTCGCTCAGACCATCTGATCTCAGCCTTAATATCTCAGCACTATGGCTGCTCAGGTCATTAGGTTTGTGTGAAGGCTGTTCTTTTTTCTTGCTCTACTGAAATTAAAGTATCCCCTTTTGTACTTTTTGAACTGGATGTGCTTACATTTTTGTACTTTTGCCTTTTTATCTGAATTTGATCACAGTAGAATCTCATTAAAGCCCCAAAACGTGTGTATGTGTGTCAGACTCATTAATACTTTGTTACTGTATTTACAGTTGTGTGCAAATGTTTGTGCACCTCTGGTCAAATTTTGTTTTTTTTAATTAAATGCATTAACTCCACACTCTCTGCAAAGACACCTACACACTTCTGTATGGATGTAGATTATTATATACCTGACTCTGCACCTACATCTGCATTCAGGTGAAGAACACAAGCAGTCGTTGGAAGCGGAGAAATGTGTGAAAGGTTCTGAAACACTGAGAAAAATCAAACTCTGATTTCTGGTTGACCGGGTCGGACATTCTCCAACCTGAAGACCATATAATATAGATACACAATTTTATTCCAGCATGACTGTGCCCCAGTGCACAAAGCACAGTCCATACAGACATGGCTGGGTGAGTGTGGTGTGGAAGAGCTCGACTGGCCGTACAGAGCCCGGACCTCAAACCCATCCAGCACCTTTGGGACCAACTGGAACGGAGATTGGGAGCCGGGCCTTTTCGTCCAACATCAGTATCTGACCTCATAAATTCTCCACACGATGAATGGGCACATATGCTCACAGAAGAATCTTGTGGAACGTCTTCTAAAAAGAGTGGAAACTGTTATAGCTGCAAATGGGGGGACCAACTCCAAGTCTATGCATTTGAATGTAATGTCATTAAAGTCCTTGTTGGTGTATTGGTCCCAATGCTTTTGTCCATTTAGTGTAGTTATGAGCTTAACTCATAAAGGTAGTTGTAACTGACTCCAGTAGAATTGCAGGGATGTTTATCTGTAATAAACTAGTAACTGAAGGTCGGGAGGGCTTTAGTCTCCTGCGCGTTTTTGAAAGTCCTGGTGGTGCTCTGTGCGTTTACCCCATTTTTCCAGTGGGTGGCAGCACTTAGCACCAGTGCCACTGCTGGATGTAGCAAGATCAAACCGGTTAGGCTCCGATTACGTAATTTGCGTAGAAACTTATTTACGTAAATACCGCAATGTCACTGCGGCAGCGGTTTTCGAGATGAGTCTCCAGTTTTCCGCTGATCTGCACAGCCGCTAAACCGCGCAGGGTGGCGTTCATCTCACCGCTGGGGGCGCAGTCCGTGCAACCAGCTCGCTGCATGCCCTTAGAACTTAAAGGAGTTAGGGGCGTTCCAATTTGCCTACCTGCGCCCTAACTAGAGTACTAGTCAGTCAACTCAGTGCCGTTCACTATAAAGTGCGCTAAAGTGGTCAGAGGAAGGTACAACTGGGAACGAAACGAAAGAGTTTGACATGTTCCTCCTTTCTATTTGTAAATATTTATAAACTGCCATTTCTCTTTTTCTTTTCACCTTACACTGAACCTGAAACGATTTGCAATGTTTGAATGTGTTGAAGTGAGTGTGCGCCCTTCGAAGTGCTATATGTACGGAATATTGAAACGCACCCAGACTTCAACTTCAGCGGCGTAACAAACACACCAGCCGTTAGAGCTGTTAGCCGGTGGGCTAGCTACCAACTGACAGCGGTGTGTAAAAACATAGTTTTTGAAGATAACTACATTATTATAGGTGGTGTAAATAAGGACTTCAGCATTGAACCCGTGTTCTGGACGAATGTGACTTGCTGCCGGAACCGAAAAGATACAAAAAAGCCGGTTTCAGCAGGTAGGCGACTCAAACTGGAGGAATAGCCCGGCAGGTCTATCACGGCGCCTAAGGTGGAACGCACAATTCCAATGGGAAGCCAATTTAGCTTCATACACTCGTCTAAATCCTGCAGTTTCTTCAAACATTCTGCCTTTTTGTCCTCTCACGTCCACCTCAACATCCTGTTGATGTTTATCTCTACCCCTTTCGCCTGTTCTATCCAGACGAGGCTGAGTTTGAAGCTCCAAAGTGCTCCATGATGCTTCCAGGGTACCGCATCCTCCACCTCATCTTCATCCTCGGCCCGTAAACTCCGGTACGAGCTCCTATGTGTCTAAAACAAACCCAGCGTTATCACTCTTGTAGCACAATGTTATGGCATTTATTATTGTGACTGTTGTGAATGGCATGGTTAATGTCATTGTTGTTATTGTTATAACTTTTTTATTATTTGTAGTGAAGGCTTTATTATAATAGGCATCTATGGTTAAGCCTTCACGATATATCGTCTATTAGTTGTTATCCCGATATCGGTCTCTTTAATACTGATATTACAGAGGCTTTAATATGCAAATGAGCCTCAGACCAATCACAGTGTTTCTGACATAGTGACCAATCACCGCTCCAGGTGAGTTACTAGGTGTTCAGATGAATCAATGGCTTCGTGACATCCAACAAAAGTCTAATTATTTTAATCTTTAACTGTTAAAGATTCCTTGAGGTGTTTTTAAAGTCCCACATTCTACGTTTTCCTCTTTTTTTGTTTCATATACATTTCATAATTCATCCTAGTTCATTCATATGTGACCATTTTCCAGCCCTTAAAATTATTGTTATTGGATCTTTAAGACTGATGTATGTAAATGATCTCTGTTCTGATTTCCTCACCTGTATTACAGCTAAATCAAAAGGCAGCAAAGGGCTGAAACACTCCTGAGAACTTCATCACATATGGGCAGGGCTAAACTGCTGTAGGCTGAATAAAATTATATATGTAACGTTGTGATGTCACAAACTGATTTGAAAACAGTCTGTTTTTGCAGCTTCGTCTCTGTTTGTGGACTGTATGGATAGTTATTTTTGAAACAGTATTTGCAGGCTTTAAGTCGTTTTAATTCCAGAAAAGGGATGGTTTAAAAGCTCTTTTAATATATTGGAATGAATCACAATCACAGTATGTAGCGTTTGCAATACTGATATTTGGTCCATATTGTGCAGCCCTGCTTGGGACTCTTAGGAAGGACAAGTCTTGACAAAACGGCCAGAGAGGAGACAGAAGTGAGGGAGTCCTGCTCTTCCTCTCCACACTCTCCACCTGCGCCTTCCTCCTCACCTGCGTCCACCATGGAGGTCGTGCTGGTGAGTTAGTCCACTTGCTTCAGTGGTCTGTTCTGTACAGTAGAGGTAAGCGGAAGCAGACATCTTTAACTAAAATACAGCCGTTTAATTCTCTGTGGACCCCCAGTAAAGCTCGGCGTGTCTTGGAGTGTTTATATGGCAGTTGATGATGCTAAAATAGTGGATTGAATCACTTTTTGTTGGGGACTATTTTTCCTCACGGCACCCTGCCTGTATCCCTCCACCAGTAGCTGGACTTTTTGTCTGGACTTTTTCTTTTATTTTAGCATTAATGATGCGATACATAAAAATAGTAATTATAAACATTTATTTATATTACATTTATTGTATTACATTTATTATACACTGGACCACATTTAGATCTCTGATCAATCCACCTGTGATCAGACCATTAATGATGGCCCCTAATGACAGGAGTATTTCAGTGGTAGTTAAACTAAAATGAGAATGCAGCACTAACTTAAAAATAAAATTAAAGGCAATAAATCAGTCAGTTATATTAACAAATACACTCTCAGCGTCTCTCTCAGCATCGCAGTGTTATAACAGCTTTATTTGCCTCATTAAAATTCATTTGCATAAAACTGTTTAACCAGCTGAACAGCCTTCAGACTCCAGTTCATCCTCTTCCACGTATTTAAAGGAGCCTGTGTTTTTACCCTCCATGATAACTGGTTTTGAATGCGTTTAATTAAGAGCTTCACAATGTATCATCATCGTATTGTAGTCGCGATATGTCTCTGCAACACTATCAAAGAATGCTGCAATCTGCAAATGAGCCTCTAACCAGTCGCAGCTCCAGGTGAGTTAGTAGGTGTTCTGATGAATATAGGTCTTCGTGTAAACCACCAATCCAGTCTAATTCTTAACCACGGAAGGTGTTGGAGAATCGATGCATGAATGGGAGGGGCTAAACTGCTGTAGTCAGAATAAGGAGACGTATTTAAATGTGTTGGTTTTGTGACATGGCTGGTCAGATACAGCTGGGGATTACATTACAGAGAATTTTTTGCTGAACTATGGCTTTTAAGCATCAGCATACTTGGTCTAATTTAAAGGAGAATTCAGTTTTAGAGGAAAACCCCTGTCTTTTTCTGATTGGTTGGGATAATGATGGTTCTCGAGATAATTGGCTGTTGCCAGGGAGTAGAGCAGCTGGATTGTGGGTTAAGAGGATGGAGGCATAGTTTGCAGTCTGAATCTCAATCTGAACCTTTTTTTAATCGCCAAACACAATGTATACCAAAAAAATCAGTTGGAAAACTGGTGTTTAATTTCTCTAGTGTTAGTTAATAGGCCTTTAACCTTGGTTTGTTAGGGCTCTCACTCTTGGTAGTGCCAACCTTTAGGGCTCTGACTCTAGCTAGTGCCTGTCTTTAGGACACTCACTCTTGGTAATGCCAGTATTCAGGGCTCTTGTGGACGTCATGACTGTTCATGTGGGCGCCATGGATGGTTCTCCAGCCTTTTCTTCATCCTAGATGAGAACATGGAAGCCATGGTGAATTTACAGTGGCTGCTAGAAGCACAAAGCTTAACCCAGTTTTAGAAGATGGGGGGTGTACACACACACACACACACACACACAATTGTGTGTTATAATTCTCTGGCAGTTAAAGGTGCAAGAGCCCTATACTGCTGTACAAACGCTCAGTGACCCACATTTATACACACACACACACACACACACACACCCTCGGCAAGTACATGAGTCATGGCATTTTTGAATAGACACGATCTGGCAGAGGGAGATACAAAGTGCAAGTGTGTGTGAGAGGGGGAGAGAAGCTCGTGGATTAAAGCAGCTGAAGCTGCTGTGGAAGGCAGAGGGTGAAAGAAAGAAAAAAAGAGAGTGAGGGACCGACAGGGAGGGATAGAACGTGTGTTGCTCAGCCAGCTTTGTCGTTAGGAGATACTGGTGGCTGTTCTGTTGTTGTTTTGATGTGAAATGGGGGTTTATTGTTTATTATGCTGTTTGTAGCAGTAGAGGATGCAGGAGAAAAAGGACACCCAGCCCAAATCAGCCAGTGGCCTGGGGAAGGTAGGGGGATTAGTGTTTGTGCTCGTGTGTGTGTGTGTGTGTGTGTGTGTGTGTGTGTGTGTGTGTGTGTGTGTGTGTGTGTGTGTGTGTGTGT